>APFE030407165.1:870-24607 GCA_000404065.3 Pinus taeda | reverse complement strand
AATCATAATAAAAGTATAAACATGAAAACCAACTATGTTGGCATTTTTATATAGAAAATCTAACTAAAAAACAAGATCTCTTTGCTGTTTATATTTTCATAATTCCCTCTTTCTTGTCCCTATTTATTTCTACCCTTCTTTTTCTAATAAATTATAGGTGGCAAGCAATATTTCTGAGGATCAATATTTTCACTAACCATCAAAAGAAACAGCAAGAATGAAGAAGTCTTCTCCTGCTCAAACAAGGAAAATTCAAGAAATTATAAGGATCAAACTTAATTTACGTCATTCTATAGTCGATCTTCAAATTTGCAGCCATATTTGAATTCTACATCAATTCACATAAAAAGAATATCAAGGAATTCACAAAAGTAAAGGTATGTAGAATGTTGAAATTATTTTTAATATAAGAACTTAGGTTTTAATTCATGGATGATTTTATTAAATAAAAGGTTTAAGACCTTATAAAACTACTATTACACTCATTGTCATCACTGTTATTCCCTACTCCATCATCATTACTCTATTGGTCACATCAGTCCGATCAAGATCAAATACATCCCACCGATCCTCTAAAATTAGATCTGGGAATTGTGGGAAGGTACAGTCCAATCATAACACAACTTCTTCTAACAAGCACCTTATTTTGTTATCATTTAACTCCATTTCATATTCATTCTACTACCTTTTGAAACCATTATCATTCACACTTCACTCATTCCCTTTCTTAAACTTCCATCATCCCTGTCAAAAGGAAACAATCAAGGACTGAAATTTCTTCTCACCATGGGAATGATTGTTCACTTGGAACCAAATAGAATGAAGTCTCTTTAGGCATACGCGAGGATTAGAGGACAATTACAATGATTAGGATGGCTTCAGTTCTTGGAAAATTTTGATGGGCATGAGATAGAGGTTACCAAATCTTTTGCTCGAGCTCTTGATGGGGTCGAAGCAGAAAGTGAATACATCAAGCTTATCCTAACATAGTCCATTATGGAAGAATCTACGAGATTACCCGGAAATGGAGAAATTTGGTTCAAAAACAGAAAAATTAAGGAGAATGAATCAATAAATTTCCTCAGAGAACCAAGTATGGATATATCCATCTTTAAAAATGGAATTTCAGTCGCTGCATTAAAAGGGAAATGGAGAAATTTATTATTGGTTATTCAAAAAAATTTAACTTGTGAAGGTAGTTTTGGAACTGTATTTTTCTACCATGCCTGACTCTTGATGCATTTTATTAATAGAAATGAAATCAATTTTCCCTACTTCTTGCTCCAAAGTCTTAGAGAAATGGCATCTAGTATACAGAGAGAGTCTAGGTCCATTAATAATTCCCTCTATCATCATGGACTTGTAGACAAACTATCTTAAGAAACATTTTCTTCTCTCTTAAGATAGTTTCATTACAGTCTTGATCTAATCATTTGTTGTTCCAGTTCTAGAGCGATCATAAAAAAAATCACCAAAAAAATTTAATTTGCATCTGCATTTCCTTTTAGATTTCACTACTTAGTTAATTTTGTAGATGATAAAAGAGATGCATTTTATAATTAATCACGCACATTAGTAATCATTTGGAGTTGCAATTTCTCCATTGATTTTTATTTATGTCAATTTCGTTCGACGATTAGTTTTTAGTTTGTTTCCTTTCTATAATTAGTTTTTATTATGCAATTTTCCTAATGTATTTAGTGTGGAATCTCCTTTCTGCAAGATAGTGTTATAGTGTTTTCAATTATGCAAATAGCATTAGAATTGTTTTCTTGCAAATTACTATTAGCATTTCCTTTTCTGTAAGTAGAGATCAATTTTGAATTCTGCAAGCAATGGATTTCAAATCGGTTAAGTAATTGGTTTTAATGTAAATTTAAATAGAAAGAACTTGTGTGTGTTTACTTTCTAAATCTCATTCAACATTTGTTCATATTTATAATAATTCAATCCATAGATAGGACTCCTAGCATATATAGTGCACATTCATCTCATAAGTACACGAACCTTGGTTAACAATTTATAAAGTAGTTTAAGAACAATTAAGTTACCCAACAAGGAGTAATAGTATTTATTTAGTAAATACCCACGAGAATATACATATGAATGAATTGTTGCAAAACTAGTGAAATAGTTCAAATAGAAGCAACGATTGTTAGAACACATACAACTCGCCTTCAACAAGATAAGTAGAAAAGCCACCGAAATAGTTCAATTTCCTTAGTACAGATGAAAACAACATACATTTCAAAAATGCAAATAATAGTCTTAAAATATTTATGACATACACATGAAAGTGTGTTGGCTCAACGAGCTTCGAATTTAAGAAAAAGTTCCAAGATACATCAGTACAATGAACTCCACTAGTTCCAATAGTGGAGCATTAGAGAAACCACTTGCTCCTCAAAAAGAACTATCTTCCTCTCTAATTCATAGTAGGAGGAGCCAGGGTGAAAAGTCCTTTGCTTGAGATATTAGGGTGTATATATAATAATTTGTGATCTTTCACCTCCCTTGTGACTCTTGGACTACCCTCATGACTATTTGACTTCTCTATGACCTTTTGAATCATTCATGCGTTTCCACATTCTATAGATGACCCTTGGACTTCCAATTTACATTATATTTCTCAAATATTGAAATTACATAATCCACAAATGATGTGGAAAATGATGACTTGTGACAAGAAATGAATGACATATATTGCATGATGATACAGAAGTGTCAAGCCTCTCTTTTCTGGTATTATCTTTGTTTCCTCTTGAAATATGGAACGTGTTCTTCTTCTTCCTCCTCCATAAGGCTTGAATATAGGGATTCCTCAATGTAATCTTGGTCTCTAGCTACTGTTGCAACTAGGTGTCCCTTTTTCTACCTTGATTGATCAACTTGTCTTTGCAGCTATTAAGTTTTCTTCTGGCAGGGTATCCTTCTTCATCTCCTTCATCACCATCCTGTCATAACACGATATAATACCTACAATTGATATCCACTCATCACAAGATGGCATTAGTTCGATAAACCCCTAGTCTAACATACATCATTACAACGACTCACAGAACTAGAACTAGGTGATAGGCTAGGAGACAGACTCATGGATTGTGCGGTTGCGTAGCTCAGGAGGTCAGGGGCTAGGACTAAGCCTTGAGATTGTATAATGCATATTTTAGGTAGGCCAGGGCAAGAAAACTACACAGTTGAGGGTCTCAAGGAGTCAAGCTCAAGGCTAGAGCCTTGAGGTTTCCCATTGCATAGTTCTCAAGGAACAGAAGCCAAAGGCTTGAACAATTGCATAGTTGAGGAGGTCAATATTCAAGCTTGTTTCTTAAGACTAAGAAATGTGCATAAGGGAGTGGTTGAAGGCAGGGGTTGTGCAGTTCTAGAGCTCAAGTGTCAAGGTTAATTAATTAGACTACATAGTGTGTAGTTCTCGAAGGAAGACTATGCGCATTGCATAGTTCATAGAGGAAAGTTTTGAGCTTCAAGATTGAGACTGCGCAATGCGCAGTTCAAGAAGGCTGAGTAAGGTCAAGTTGCTTGGGAAGGCACTTTTCCTGATTTGGCTAAGTGTGGGATCAATAAGGCCAAAGTGAACAAGAACATAAATTCATCATGATCACACACTTCGAATAGTTGACAACACAACATACTTTCCTCAATGCAATGACATTATGGCAACTTTCCCAAAGTGCGACACTAAAAGTACACTTTGCAACATTGGTGACGACACTTATGTGATAGTGCTTGAAACTTTTGGAATTAGTGTGATACATGTCTACATGATAAGAATGACTCATTAGCACCAAGGTTAACCCTTGAAACAAAAAAAACTCCATATCTACGATGTGTGACACTTATCATGCTAAAAGACAACGCTTTGAGTTTTTTATGAAAGGGACAAGAACACTTAGAGAAAACAAATGTGATGACTCTTGATACTTGCAACGACGACATGCAAAGTCAAAGTAGGCTAAAAAATTTGGATGCAGGCCAAAATTTTGGAGTGTTTTGTTGCAACGACAACACTTTGTGACACACTGGATGAATTTCAACTTCTTTTCCTTGGTCAAATCTTTTGTGCAGGTTATATTTCCTCCAGGAGTATTGATTCATTGTGCAAGTTAATTTGACTTATCCACTTACACCATGTATAAACATAGTCTACTTAACACTTTATCGATTGAACACAATCATAAATCCATGCATATCGCAAGGTTTCAATTAAGGAGAAGAGTAATGTTATCTGTGAGATTAAGATATTCAAAGTATAGTTTTTCATCTCTGGTGTAAGTCCACTTCTAGGAGGCCTAGACAATACCTCAATAGAGTCACTCCAGGAATGTAAGCATTTCCTTTCTACCAACGAACTTGGATAGTACCCCAATGAATTTACTTGCGTCATCTCCCTGTGTAGGAAGCCTTTCTCTTCTTTCACCCTTTATTTAATTATTTTATATAGGATTGCACATCGACACTTATTTATTTCATGCGATGGAAGAGGGATCACGACTTATTGAGAGAGTAAGAGGTTGTTACTTCATATAAGCATATATAAAACCTATGATATTGGTTTTCTTGTTTATATTTTCCCCTTTTCCTTTTGTACTTTATCATATCAGCATGGAAAGCACTGAAAAATAAAGAACCGAGTGTAGCCATGAGGTTTCTAGAATAGATATGGATATCATGGTTCAACACAAAGATTTTCTTATGCAAGGATCATATTTTCCATGAGAACATCATTGAATAAAAGGTGTAACCAAGATGAAGAAGAAGGACTAAAGGTTAGCCAAATGTTGTAGTGTCACAAGACTCTTTTCAATTCTACCACATACATTGGAACCAAAAACACACTTACACATGACGCTTATTCACATGAACGAAAGAAAATAGAACTAAAAGACTGAACATGAATAAAAAAAAAGAACAACAAATTATGTAGATAGGATAGGGAACAGTCCTAGACTTTCATTGAAAATATTGTTTCAAAGCTTGGCCATTTACAAGAAGAGATTCAATCTTCCTGTCACGGGATCAGAGATGATAAGTGTGATGGTAAAACTTCTTAAGAACAACAAACAACCTGATCCACAAGGACTGGAACTTAGTGTGTTTCCCATTCTCTTTATGGGATTTATCCCACATCAATACCAAGTCATCCACACTAAATTCCTTTTTCCCCATAGACTTGTTTTCAAACCATCTCTTGAGATGATTCTGGTGAAGAGAAAATTTTTCCTTGGCTCTCCTCACTTCTTCATGTAACTTAAGGAGTGTATCTATCCTACTATGAACCAAGAGACAAGGCTTACCCTAATATTCTTGTGAAAGTTGAATGTTAGGTAGGTAAATGTTTGAAGGTAGGATGGCTTATTTTCCATAGGCCAAGAAGTAAGGAGAAATATTTATAGAAGGTTTAGGCGTGACACAGTCAACCCATAGGTCATTCATCAAAGCAATGTGTCAGTTCCTTTTTCAGAGTAAATAGTCTTTTTAATGATACAGATAAGGTTCTTATTGTTCGACTCAGCAAGACCGTTTCCTTGTGGGTAGTAGTTAGTTGAATGTTTCAATACAATTCCACTTTCTAATGAAAAATCATAAAGTTTTAGTGATGAGAAATATGTTGCATTGCGAAAAAAAAAGTGAAGTACGAACATCAAACTTGGAAATAATATTCTGCATGGGGAATATGATGACTTCTTGATCATTCACTTGCTTGAGGGGAACCACTTCTATCCACTGCTTGAAGTAATCTGTAGTAGTAAGAATATAGTGGTGTTGCTTCGATGAACACATAAATATATCACCGATAACATCTAAGCACCATTGTTGGAATGGTTCTTCTACAGTAATGGGTTGCAATGGGGAAACAGACTTCTTTTTTCAACCAATGCATTTCTGACAAACCAGACATTTGAGAGCATAAGCATGAGCACCTTTGAAAAGTGAGGGCCAATAGAAACTGACCCACATAATTTTGTGCATCATAGTATCACCCGCAAAATGTCCTTTGGTTGGTCAGTCATGGAGGTCACGTACTAGCCTTTCTGAATTTGGCGCTTCCAAGCATCTAAGGACTCGTTTATGGTTCTTTCTAAAAAGAACTTTGTGTGCCAACTAGTAATATAGAGCTTTCAATCTGGTTTCCCTCTTCTATCTTGACGATAAATAAGAGGGAAAGGTATTGTGCTCAATATATTATCACTCATCAATGTAGCAAGAGGTTGGTGTGTAAGTGGGGGTAGCTTGTTTGATATTATACATTTCAATATATTGATCCCATCCAGAAGATTCATTTTCTAGTGCATTTGACGCTTCTACTACTAGATAGCATAGGCCATGGCCCTTGATAGTGTGAATTTGTTTCAACTCAAGATCATACTCTTGTAAGTTAGCCATCCAAATTTCTCTTATTTCACCAAGATCTTGTTGAACAAACAATCATATGACTTTTGGGTGTGGCACAAAGATAAGACAATGACTCTTCAAAAAATAAGGTCGAATGTGTTTTACCACCTTGTAGACTGTGTACGCTTGTTTATCGATGGAAGGGTAATTAAGTTCAGGCCCTTACAAGCCAACACTCATGAATGATATGGGTCATTCCTTATTATGTTCATTATTATGTGTAAGAATGACAGTAAGAGAAGCATTGGAAGTAAAAGTATATAACGGGAAATATTTTTTGAAGTTTTTATTGTACAATGTCGATGCTTCTATGGTTTATTGCTTTATACAGGCAAACGAAATATTTTCCCTTTTATCCCCTTGTATATCACATCCTTCTTTATCATCTCCTATAGTGGTTTTACTATCTAAGCATAGTCAAAGATGAATTTGTGGAAGAAATTCATTTTCCCCAAGAAGGATTACATGGATTTCTTGTTTACGAGAAAGGGAATTTGAGTAATAATTCTTACCCTTTTAGGGTCCACCTTAATCCCACTCTTTGAAATGATATGACCCAAGATATTTCCCTCAAACACTATGAAAATGCTCTTATTTGGATTAAGAGATATCCTATATTTACAACATTGCACAAAAAATTTCTTTCAAATGGCGTAAGTGGTTAGATATTCTTTTCAAAAACACTGCTACATCATCAAGATAGACCACTACACTCTATCTAATAAAACCCCAAAATGTGATGTCCATTGTGTATTGAAAGGTTACATCTACATTAGTAAGTCCAAATGGAATTATATTAAAGGCAAACATACTCGAATTGGTTCGAAATGTTGTTTTGTTTCTATCAAGTTTTGACACCAAAACCTGCATGGGTTGTAACCTAAAATCCTTCCATCAAGGAAAACATTTCAGACCCTGATACTATCTTTATAATTTGTTCCACCGATGACATTGGATAATTGTCCTTGTCTAAGGTGTGATTCATATTGTGAAAATCCATGCATAAGCATATTTCCCCAGACTTCTTTCTCACCAAGGCCAAATTTGAGACCCATGTCAAATGTCGCACTTTGAAAATGATCTGAGCATCCATCATCTTCCTCAACTATTTATGAATCAGAGGCTCAAGTGTCGAATGAACCTTATGCAACATTTTTTAAAAAGGCTCAGCCCCTCCCTTGATTGGAATTACATGTTGGATTACTCACGTGTCGTAAGTTTTGAGACCATTGTATTTCCATATGAAAACATCTCGGTACTTCTTGATATGGATGATGAAACCTTGCCACTCTTGAGGTGTGCAACAAGTATTGATATTGACAAACATAGGATCTTCCTCTGTACCAAGATTTATCTATTCATGCAGAAAAATTCAAACTATGAGTCTTCGTGTTTATTGGCCCCTTTAAATGATTTTACAAACCATATAGATTTTCCAGTGGAACCATGCCCTTGGGCATGGGGTTTCCTTTACTTTCTCAAGCTACATCCTACGATGTTTTATTGTGCTAGTCTTCGTCAATGGATGTGTCTTTGAACACATCAACATTCGCCATAAAATACAATATTTGTTGGTCATCATTGAAAACACAAAAATTAGTGAAATTATCAGGAATAGATGGCCTATAAATAATTTCAATAGAAAATCCATCCCTTAGTAGTGACAACCTAGCAACATAATTTGCTAATGTATTGGGAAGAACACTATGAATTCTAGGAAAAGAAATAATATTGAAAGCTTGGAATTGTGAAATCAAATTCCATACCTCTTGTTGATGACTTTTAGGATTAGGTGACACACAGTGTATAGTATTTTGTACCTATCATACGAAGATTTTAAAGTCACCTATTTCTTTGAGAACCTCAAATTTGAGGTCAATGGTTTTCTTCAAATCCAATATGAGTTCTTTGTATTCTACGACATTATTGGTGCACTCAAATTCCAAGCAATAAGGGATCAAATGTTTTCTCTGTTGCGGTTCTAATAAAATGCAACCAACTCCAAAGCCCTCTTGCATTTTTGAACCGTCAAAATATAAAATCCAAGTATTATAAATCCTAGAGCTACGTCCTACACTAGTACTGCGTATAGAGGTCATTATCACCAATTTAATTTCTAGGAAGGAGTTCCAACTATGTATCTAGTGGAAGTGGTGAAGGTTGTTCCAGATAACATCTTTGATCTACTTCAAGAAAACAATTTTCAAACATTACTTTCACAAAGCCCATTAGTTCATTATTTTCCTCAAGTTGTGTCATGGTACGCTTTATGTAGGGATAACTTCCAACTTGAATCTGATTATTTATGCCATAGTATGGAAGCCATAAATGAGATCAATCCATCACAAAGTATCCTTGGAGTTTGCTGGACCAATCTTTGCTTAGCAGTAATCCATAGGCTTCTGGAATTTCCAAAACTACGATATTTATACACTGTTGAACTCTATGGTTGGATGAAAAATGAATAAGAACATTTCTTAGTTCACTAATGGTCTAGACAAGTGTTAGGTCCAGTTGTATGATCCTTGCATCAATTTTATCCCATTTTGCATTGATTTTCTTAGCAACTAAAAATGGGATAACATTTGTGGATGCACTAGAATCAACCAAATATTTGTGAGCATCATAATTAAAAATTTCATAAGTTAACATAAAAGGAGGGCAGAGAGTGTTATAACTTAAATTTATAGCATTTACAACGGATTTTGTGATATCGTGAGAGTTACGGGACATTAGTTGAGAAGCATAAACTTCTTGGGTGTGCATTGAGAGTGCCCGAAGAATCAGTTCACATTTGCTTGTTGTTGGCTTAAGGGGGATTGGAACCAGGTTCAGAGTTAGCTACACTAACCAGCAAAACCCTACACTACTGGCCCTTTCGTCAACAACCTGTGTAGTGCAGGATGCAGTCTCACCCGATGCAATATTGGTGGATGCTAGAACCAGGTTTTTGCATCTAGAGGACTATGTGATGTGTCTTTATTACTTCTAAGGATTTATTCCGACCTTTTTGAACCCTAACCATTGAAACCTAGAAATTATAGTAACTTACAGATAACAAATCTAAAATCGTCGTTGATTGCTCTAAACATTCATAACATCATGTAATTAACTAGATCTATCACTTTCATGCATCTATAAATTCATTAAATAGAGCGAATAGACAGTAAAAGTGGAAGTAAAGAATAACAGACAAATACACAATTAATGCTCCAAAATAGCCTTTATTGTGCTCATATTTTCAATTACAAACTCTTTCTACCCTACGCACACAACTGTAGGGGCCCATGCACTTAGCTGCGGACTTACCAAGGTCTTAGCGCACACAGTTGCAGGAGCCTTCCCCTTCACCTAAGTATAGAAAACATACTTCTCTTACTTAGATCATTCACTCCTTGATTCACTTAATACTTATGACTTTCTCTATGACTCCTTTTTATAGCATATTCTATTAAAATACCATGGTCTGCGAACCATGGTAGGATTACAAAAGAAATTATCTCCTAACAAACTAAGGTTCTTTGACCTTCCTAAATCCCCTTTGAGTCCCATCGACCTTTGTGCTCTTCTCCTCAAAATGTGGAGACTTTGGAATAATAACAAAATTGTTTACAAAATTGCCTATGGGACCCTGTACCAACAGGCCCCCAACACAAAGTCGTGACTCATCCTCGAGTCACTCTTCTGGCGTTGCCTCGATATTTGCTTGCAAAACACTAAATTCTATCTTCAATATTTGAATATCTATTATCCCCTGCATAGCATCCTGGTGAACTTCCTCAACCAACTTCTTAGTAGTCGTACCTTCGACTACAAGGACCATGGTTCTCTATGTCTACTGCATGGCCTTCAGCTTGCTTTACACCAACTATGTCAACTAACTTTCTTCATCCGCACAGGGTTGTGTCCTAGAATATATGATGGATTTCTTCCGATGTAGCTCATCAATCTCGCTCTGAATGAGCTTGCTCTCATATAATTTGGTGAACCTTTGCACTGGTGCTAAGGTTCGCGTTGTTGATCTAATCTCGTCGAAATGCCCCTGCTTTTCTTGGATATTTGTTTTGATTTTCTACAAATTTGGATCCTCCTATAGTGAGGTCCATAGTTCCATGGTTTTTTCAAACAACTAGGTGCAGTCCTTGACTGTAGCTTCTAGTGTATCCATCTCTTCTTTAATAGTAGCCTCACACTGCTCTCTAACTTCTGGAGGAGTGGTTGGCTGCAGGTTAAGTTAGAGGTTAGATATCTGCAACTGCAACTCAAAATGAGCTTTTCCAATCTCCTATTTAGATTCCTTTACTATGGTAGCTAGCTTCAGGATCTTTTCTACAGAGGTTGCTTCTACTGGAATTTGGAGCTCGGGAAGCTCACTACAGGCCTGCGCTATTACTGCTTCTAGCTACTACTATGCACAATAACTTCTTCACGTTATTTAAGAGCCTACACCTTTTCCTCGAACATAAGTTGGTTTTTGGTTTTTACTTCACTAATGACTAGTAGTGCACATTCTTCCTGAACTTTGAGCTCATCTGAAACCCCTTGATGTAGCTCGTGCAGTGTCTAAATAGGAAGCACCGCAAGGTTTAAACTCATTTCCTTCAGATGTAATAGGTGCGCCCCTGTCCTCTGATTTCTCAACGTGTAGTGACCCCTATGGTAATTGTACTGTGTGGATGTCCATGGTGAGCTTTGTTGCCAATGCTGACATGCTCATTTGTTTCAGCCTCACTTGCTTCAAGCTCGCCTATCCAATGCTCGCTTGAATGATGTTTATCTGGACCTGCAATTCCCTAAGGACATGCTACACCTTGTCCACTATTTGGTGGTACTATTTTTTAATGTGCATCCAAATACTCTCCGTTGCATTATGGACCATATCACCAATCTCATCTAGGTCCCCCTCAGTGAGGATCAAAGGTGTTGTTCTCACGGACTTGTCAGATTTCTGCTTCTTGTTTGGTCCTGTAGAGCTCCGCTTCTACCTCTTTTTGAAAATTAAGGGGGACTCCAACCCTGCACCCCCTTCTTCTTAACCCTTTGTTTCTCCCTCAACATTGATGCGCTCTGAGTCAGACTCACCGAGGTCATTAGCGGCTTGCAATGTGCTGGCAGTTTTCTCCTTTGGCACTTCTGTCTCTATGGAAGAGAAATTCTCTTTTTTTGCTTCTTTCTACTTTGCAGAAGCCTCCTTCTGTTGAGCGGCCTTTTCCTTTTCCATGGTCTTTTCCTTTGCGGAATCCCTTTTTTCTTCCTTCTTCTCTATTTGTTGTTGTTGTCACAGCTATGGGTTTCTCTGCTTTACCTTCGATAGCCTTACTGCTCCCTACACCCACATCAGATGGGGTGAGCTAGTTGCTCAGCCATTTACTGACGACCCCCATAATGTCATCTTCAGAGACCAAGTATGGAAACTTGTACCATGTGTGTGTGGCATATTTCTTCATGTGGATATGTAGATTATGAAAATATTCCTTGAAGTCAGCAACATTGACATACTGCGTGTGCAAACTTGGTGATAACTATAGCCACTAGTTAATCAACATTCTCAATTCCGATTCAAACAAGACCCAAAATATTTTAGTCTCCATGACACGCTCAAGGTCCTTGGCCGCCCAGAGTGAGGTGAACTTCACAGCCTCGGGTAGATCTGGATCACGATGTGGGAACTTACTTTCCTCTGGTGTCCTCCATGCCATTAGTGTGACAAAAAAATTAGCCACACGTAGTGGAACTCTTTGCCATCATCCTAGGCCTCTTTGAAATCCTCCAAAAACTCATGACATAAGCACTGAGCCCAATTTTATTGGCATCCTTTGGCACATTGTGCAATCAAAGAGACTATCGGCACCGAAACTTCATCAACGTGACACTTCCTCATGATTTTCTCGGCCAAGATTTGTGCAGCGAATTGTACCACACCATCTGAGATGGAACTAATTATGTAATCGCATGACTTCTTCATCAACCTGAAGTCGCTCTTCATCTGATCTGCCAACTTCTTCTCCTTTGACTTTCCTACAAAAGTCTCGTCAGGGTCTATTCCTTGATACAACAAGACGATTATCTAGTGAATTAGCATATATGTGATTGGGATGGGCCCTCCCAACCAAAGGCACCCATCATGAACTAGTGTCAATTAGTGATGCACACAAATAGTATTAATGGAATTGTGGCTGAAATAAAACACCCATAACATTTTTAATAGCCTCGCACACCCAACTCCAACCACCCATTTCATTAGCTCAAGTCGCGTGACATCTGATTCCTCAAAACATACCTTCTTCAGGTACTTTCTCGGTTCTAGCTATGGGAACTTCATGTGATCCCCTAGGTCCCAGCCTTCCATCTTCAAATACAGAATTCAGGCCATCAAATTGCCCTCAAAAAGGTACATTTTCTGGAAGCAATGGTGTAGAGACCATGAACTTCATTGAATTTGGGTCTTTAGGAACCTTTGCTATAGATTTCCTCTTCAGTATATAAGGCGGTAGCTGAGCTACTGAATCAGCTTCCTCTACATCAATATCCTCAATCCCCATGGTGAGATCTTTGTCGTCTAATTCTAGGGGTTATGTCAACTGCCTTGTTCTATCCATCTTCCCCTTTTGTTTGATCTCCATTGAATTTTTGTGCGGCGATTGCCGCACCAACACTTGCTAGGGCTTCTTCTACTTCTTCTCTCCAATCGTGGAAGTAGATGGTTTAGATCTCAATGAGCTAGGTATTGTAGTAGGAATAGATTGGGATGACTCAGGCTCAAGTCAGGTTGTAGTCATTCTCTCGAGGAATCATCCACGCTTCCAATCAGTTAAATTCACAAATCTAGGTAGTGAAATATTCTCTTTAATTATTTCCCACTCTTCTATAGGCATACAAAAATTGTTGTGGCGCAAGCTAAAGTGCAAAATCTCAAGGAAAATTCTCAGGAAGCAAAGTGTTCTAATGTGGGACGGGATGCTATATTTATAGCCCAATTTGAATTCAAACCCATCTGTTCCCTCCAAATCCCTATCATTAATGCACTTTTGGCAGTAGATTTCCAAAGGTATGCATCTTAAATGCTCCCCCCTACCCCCGCTCCTTTTAATGGAAAAATCGCCATCCAATAAACTACAATTCTTCCAATAGTCACTTTTTGGCTAGGCTATGCGGGACCCACCAGTCTAGCGTAGCTCCTTCATCACAACTCTCCTTTGTGCCTTCCCTCGACTCGTCACATGGCCCATTCACTTTGCCAACTTATCCTTTTGTAAGTGTAGTTTATATTCACGCACTCCCTTGCAATGGACTGGAGTACTAAGACTATCCCATATTCATATAGTCATTGTGTAGGGGTGGGATCACCCCTGTACAACTTTAATCTACTCCCATTGACCTTTCCTAGAAGCAGTTCCTCGTTCAGCTTTGCAAGCTGAACTACACCTCTATCTGTAATCTCCTTGACAATATATGGCCCCATCCAATGCATTTGGAACTTTCCTAGAAACTTCGTGAACTTACTATCATACAAAAATACAAAATCTCCACTCTTAAACGTGTGTTGTTTAATATGGCAATCGTGCCATGCCTTTTCACAATCCTTTTTCACCTGCTAATGAAAACCAGCCAAGAAGTGATCTCCCTCGAACTCAACTATTTGTGTGATGCGTTCTTCTATGGTATCCCAATCGGCCATGTCTATAACTACAGTAATCCGCAAACTTGGCATGATATACTCCATCAGAATCACATCTTCTTGTCCATAAACGAATATAAATGATGCCTGTCCAGACAATGTTTTATAGGAAGTTCTATATGCCCACAGAATAGCTGGTATGTGCACATCCCAATCATTCTACTTCACATTACAAATATTCATTAAGGCATTCTCCAGGATTTTGTTAAAGGCTTCCAGTGTTCCATTTTCTTAAGGGTCATACAGCATACTCTTCTGGTGATAAATTTGGAACTCTTCAAGCAAGGAAGCAATTGTTTCATTCAAGAAATGCAAACCCCTATCACTCATCAAAATTTTAGGGCAGCCAAACCGAGACAAAATGTATTCAAAAATGAACTTCGCAGTTATGGCCACGCTACAATCCTTCATGAGTTACGCCTCAGCCCACCTAGTCAAGTATTTGATCACTATAATGATGTATCTTGTTGTGGTCTTCTTTCCTAGTGGCTGAATTGGTCATTTGAAATCTATTACTCATTTATCAAATGCTTGTAATGACACCTGTGGGTTCAAGGGAAATTCATCCCTTCATGATGGCCTCCCCGTCCTCTGACAAACATCGAGTGCCATGCAATACTCCTTGGAATCCTTATGCACAATTGGCCAGCATAGTCCTTCTCATAGGATATTTTGGGTAGTTTTTCTTCTCGTATAATGTCCTCTTGCAACTCCTCCATGAACTTTAGTGAGTATACTTGGTCGTTCGTACTCTGGGACATACCTACGTAGCACTTCATCTGATCCCATTTTATATAAGTGTCCTAGAATGATAGAAAAGTATGTAGCCCTGACCACCAATACTTTATTTTGTTACATTGTATACCCTTGAGGGGTTTTACCTATAGACAAGAACTGAATTATGTTTACAAAGTGTTCATCTACGGCATGCATAACAAAGAGTTGCACATCAGGCAATCCTTCCTCCAGATTTGTAGGTTCGTCACCATTCTCAATCTGCAAGAGGTGATTTGGTCCAACATTCAGTCACCCTAGCTTTACAACTACTTCAAATTCATATTCTTGAAAGAGAAGAAGCCATCTATAAATCCTCCCTCCCCCTCAACACACGCTTGTTGATCGGGTACTTTAAAGAAGAATGGTCTATGTACATTTTGAAGTGTGCATCTAGAAAATAGTGCCTAAATTTTTGGAGCACATACACCATAGCCAACCCTTCGTGCTCTGTGGTTGAATAATTATTTTCTTCTTTAGATAATTTCCTGCTCATGAACGTTATCAGATGGTCAATATCCCCTGTGCCTCACTGGGTTAGCACAACTCCTAATGCTATGTAGGATGCATCTACAAGTACGTAGAATTCCTTCTTCCAGTCAAGGAACACTAGAATTACCATTATGACCATTTTTTTCAAGACATCCAAACTCTTCTGGCAATCATCGTCCCATCAAAACGTCGCATCCTTCTTCAGTAATCTCTCCATGGGCCTATTGATTTGAGCATATTCTTTGATGAATTTCCTATAATATCTTATATGCCCCAATGTTGCGTGTAGTTGTTTGACATTTCTTGGAGGCTCAAATTGATAACTACCACAATTTTGGCAAGGTCTACCATCAACCCCTACTTATAAACAACATGGCCCAAGAGTAACCCATATGGTACATAGAATATGCACTTATTTAGATTAAGGTATATCTGATATTTTTGAAAAATATCCAACATGAGGCAAAGACTGGAAACATGCTTCTTTACTAGCCTAAACACTGTCCAATCGTCAAAGTAAACCTCCAAAAACTTATGAATAAATTCCTTGAAAGATGCGACTACCACCATAGGGAAGATTGCAAGGAAATCCTTAAGTCCAAAGGCCATAACTGTATACCGAAAACAACACCATTCAATAGTGAAGGTAGTCTTACTCTGATCCTCCTTCATAATGTTGATTTGATGATACCCTGGGAACCCATTAGTAAATGAATAGGCTTCCCAACCTCCAACATTCTCGAACACTTCGTGTGTGAATGGCATAGGAAATGGGTCATGGACACAAGCATCATTCAACTTTATTAAATCTACGTAGATTTGAATTTTTCCCTTTGTCTTCTTTTCTTGAACCACCATAAGACTAACCCAATCTAATTCCTCAATAGGCTCAATAATCCCGGCTGCAAGCATCTTATCCAATTCTTCACGCACTTTCTCCTTGTACTTAGGATTCAACCGATATGGGCACTACTTCACTGGCTTCAGAGTGATATTCATGACACCCATATCACCTACTATCCCCTTCAGATCAGAGAACTTGGTGGGAAACAAGTTCTGATACTCCCGCAATAACTTTGCGACCTTGTCCACTATGTCCTTGTCCCAATAATCACCTATGTTTGTGAACTTTGGCTACGCTTCTGACCCAATATTCACTTGCTTAGTCTTCAAGAGCTTTGAGATATCAAGGACTTCCGCCTTAGGTCTCGCAACTTCACGTTGTCCCGCTTACTCAGGAATATTGATGTTCCTAAGATCTTCCTCACCTTCTTCTGTGGTCACATTATAACATTCCAGAGCATGGCACAGCTCTGTGCTCCAGTCTAGTTTTACTCATGCAACAATATCTTCAGGTCATTCTGAAGATTGTAGCTTTGATCTCCTATAGCAATTCGTTAATACAATCAAATCCATCTTCAAAACTGAAAGTTAATAGAAAACTTTCCTTCAAAACATCGCACTCTGTGGTTTCATGTCGTAGCTTTGTCTCTAGATACCAGTTCATCGGAATCTTATCCAAAGTGTGGCAGAATATATGAACCCATTCTGGTTGTGATTCTTCTCCCCATGCTTTCATCCATCGAGCCAAATGCTCACGCAGATTGTCCTTTCCTGTGTATTTCTCTATAATGTATGTATTGGCATATCCAAACCGTAGCTCCATCATCTGTCGATATTCCTTTCAATATGAAAATTTGTTCTTATGTTACCCAACCATTTGGAAGGCGTAGCCCTAAGTGCGAGATCTAATGTCTGGAACCGATGTTCCTCTGGCACATCCCTTGCAAATTTATCCATCATAAATTGACATCGTCTAAACGATCATAATACAATAAGTTTCATACCTCAGTGGATATGAATCAGAGTGACTTAGTAAGCTTGTTACATCACAGCAATTATACCTCATGTAATATGTTATGCTAGTGCTCCAGCTCCTCATCTAAATTTGAAATGCAAGAGTTTTCCTTTTCCCAAGTAATCTACACATCCATCGTAGGGTTGATCCAATCCTCATCCTGCACAGTAAGCTTATAGATTTTCTCAATATCGTCCTCCACATAATAATTTGGAATTGGCTCAGTATATCGTGCACCCTTAGCCAAATCCAATGAAACAATAACCATTAGTTTTCTTTTCAAATGTCATGTTGTGCTTATTTAAGTTGATGATCGTGTTCATATCAAAGGCCCAATCAATCCCAAGCAGTGCCAGGTATGGATTATTATCATCCACTATTTCAATTATTTCAAAATCATCTATGGTGTGCTCCCCTTAAATATCCATGATCACTCCCTATAGGTGCCCCATAGGAATAATATTTTGCTAATTAGCCATTCTCAGCTAGATCCGAGACCATTGTATTATCGGCTTTACCATTCTTTTCCAGGTTTTCTTTGTCAAAACATTTGAATCAGACCCAAAATCAAGGATCGCTTGGTCTATTTCAATATATCTAATCTGGGCAGTCATTCTCATTTTGTGACCAGTCCTTTTCTTACCTTTGTCCACCTTATGCATTGCTCGCTGTTTAGGTAGAGCCTTACCTTTTCCATTGCAATTATTTATCAATTCTTGCAGCCCCTCTACTTATTTTTGGTCCCTTAGGAGCTTCATGGAGGTTTGTAAAAAATATGTCAACAATGAGGGATTTCTTTCTTGCGCAGTACTGACTCCTTCAGGATTCTCCATGCATGTACTTTAAGTCTTTGATGTAGAAGCTATCGCATCCGTGAAGCTCCTTTTTGCCTCCATGAATGTTTCCTTCACTTTATTCACATCAAATACAGCCTCCTTGTTAGCAACCTTACGTACCAATACATTTTCCTCTGGTTTTTTCCGTTTATCTTCCCCATTAGCTATACCATTCTACATAACAATATTAACTCTGGGTCCATCTTCACATAGTTCTGATCTCACAATCCGGATGTTTTGAGTAGGATACTAAGTCTAGGTCTTCTTTTCATACATATTTTCTATGAGTGTGGGACAATCTTCTATGACATGATTGACATGAGGGCTGCGTTGGATTCTGACAATCACATGTAAAGTGACCTGGCTCTCCACAATTGTAATAAATGATCTGGACTCAACCTCTTCTAGCTCCTCCTCCTCGTCCTCTTCCTCGTCCCTAGAATCCTCCACAAACTGTAGTTGTGCCTTGATCCTTCTGACGACATGCCTCCATCTGTACTATATATGTTGGTGTTCTATCCATCATCAATTCATAACTTCAGAAATTGCACTCATCATGGCCAACATATTTGAAAAAGTTACAAAACAATTGTTGGGGAGTTTACACAAACTTCTGTAAAAAATGGCAATTGTTCATCATATGTTTTCCTGCAATCTGACAAATAGTGCACCATGGTACTACACCTGTACTTGTCCCAGTGGTATTTTCTAGCTTCAGGGGGACAAGATCTCCCACAACTAGATAATTTTGGTACACTGGGAAATGATCCTTGTCACTAACATGGCCTTTACATTTCGAACACCATACTTATGCCTAGACCTCATTCTGGACTTCTTTTCCCTTCTTGAGGCTCTGCAATTCCATATGCAAGCTAGCCAACTATCACTGAATTTGTTTCACTCCTAGATTCATATCTAGAATATATGAGGCCTCCAATTTCATAGCAATTTCCAATGACTCAGCCTATGATCCAATCTTTTATTGTGACGGTGGCAATCTCAAATGGGATAATAGCGAAGCAATATACCAATCCTTGTTGTGTTAATCCATGGTCTGCGTGTTAGTCTATTGGAGCAAACATTTCAACCTTTGATCGAAATACCACGCAGACTTATTTATATTCTGCTTAATTTCCTTAACCTTAGTTACAGGCCGGGCTTGTGACTCATGCTTTTTAAATTCATTATTCAACACATCCTTCATATCTTTCAGTGTCGCAACTGGATGAGTCAAACAATACTTAATATACCATCTCAGCACCCTATCTTGTAATTTTGTGACCAGTTGCGCTTTCTTCATGTCATAATCCATTATCTATTGTGACTTCCCCACAACATCTACCACAAACCAAAATTGTTCAGGGTCTTCTATCCCCAGATCCTTGAATATGCCATCTTCATAGCATTTTCCATATTGAATAGTGGAGGTGGAGGCAGAGGTGTAGGTGTAGGTGTGTGAGGTGGAGGTGATGGTGAAGGTTGAGTCGATGGTTGTGGTATTCCTGCGATACCCTCATTTACCTTCTGCAGTGTACCTTGAGGTGTTTTCAAACTATTACTTTCTTCATCACTATCATATGCTCCCAAGAAAGTGTTGTACTCTACACTTGAATCTAGATTTCTTCTGAATGGATTTCCACTTCGCGTAGCTCCCCTCAAGTGTCGGCTAAAAATCAATTCAATGGCACAACCCTTTTCTCACACAAGAAAATTTTAATCCAGGTTTTAAGGGACTTCATATAATTACCTCTTGGTCCTTTTAAAAGCGAGTGTTCAACTTTGCTATAACTAATAGATGTATCAATCACGAACTCAATAATGAATCCACCCAAAATACTATTGATCCAATAATCGACAGCCCTCGCGATCTTGTTTTTTGACCCTTCTAGATGCCTCACTAGCTCTGGAGTCAAAACAATAAGGTCATCCAACTTCCACGTACCTTGACCATCTGCCAAGTAAGACAACCATTCATATAACTCACACAGAAAAGAGAAGAAAAAAAATTTGTGTTCTTCTATATACAACTATCTATTCAACCACTCTTCCTTCGACGGGTGTGGATTCCTTTCTTCCTAGGCTACAAATTTGTGAAACTTTTGATCTATCCACTTCTCAATCTTTTTCTTAATGGTATCCACTTATTTCTCATCACATAATCCTCAGATAGATCTCGTTCTTGGCAACGGAACCATTTTTTGGCTTAAGGGGGCTTGGACCCAAGTTTAGAGTTAGTTGTGCTAACAAACAAAACCCTGCACTACCAGCCCTTTCGGAAACAACATACGTAGCATAGGCTGCAATCTCACCTGAGGCGGTATTGGGGGATGCTAGAACCAAGTTTCTACATCCAAAGGACTATGTGATATGTCTTCGTTACTTCTAGGGCTTTATTCTGACCTTCACGAACCGTAACCCTTTTAACCCGTAAATTACAGTAACTTACAGATAACAGATCTAAACTCTTCATTAATTTCTCTAAACATTCATAACATCATGTAATTAACCAAATCTATCACTTTCGATACATCTATAAATTCAGTAAATAGAGCGAATAGATAGTAAATTTGGAAGTAAAGAATAACACACAGATACACAAGTAATGCTCCAAAATAGCCTTTATTATGCTCAAATCTTCAATTACAGACTCTTTCTACTCTGCACACATAGTTAGAGGGGCCCGCACACTCAGCTACGGACTTACCAAGATCTCCACGCACACAGCTGCAGGAGCCTTCCCCTTCGCCTAAGTATAGAAAGCAAACTTCTCTTATTTAGATCATTCACTCCTTGATTCACTTACTGCTTATGACACTCTCTATGACTCCCTTTTATAACATCTTCTATTACAATACCATGGTCCACAAACCATGGGCAGATCACAAAACAACTTATCTCCTAACAAACTAAGGGGATTTGACCTTCCTAAATCCCCTTTGGCTCCTATCGACCTTCATGCTTCACTCCTCAAAATGCAGAGACTTTACAATAATTGACCTCACAGGACCCTGTCCCAACACCTATTATTTTTTCAAGCTCAAAAAATGAAATGTTAGCACAAGCTCTCTTCATATCTTCAACAATATTGTAATCAATGTTCTCCATTGTAATGGCTTGTGATGATGGATTTGATGGTGTAACTTTATCCACCACAGTAAGAGTGATGAAATTGTTCTTGTTTCTATTGGAAGTGTTCTTGGAAGGAGCACCTCCAGACTTGTTATGTGAATTATGAGCTGAGTTGGAAGGTGGCAGAATTATGTGCAACAATTGTTTCTTAATTTCCTACTTAGATTAGGTCCCTTTCTCCTCAAATTATAATGATGAGTTGATTTCTTTGGAGGAGCTTCACTTGTTTATGATTGATCAACACTTTGTTTATCAATGGTGTATATGATAATGAACATATTCATTAAATGTCCAATACCCAAAATATCTTCGGTTGCGGCAAGTTCACTTGTTTCTTCACTCTACTTAGATTGTTCTTTCGTTAATAGAGTATCAAAAAATATTAGCCATCATAGTGTTCATATTGTGGTTCCACTATGGGCATGTTTTTTCTTAATGTTTTCCTTGATTAAAGGTGCATAAATTATCCATGCTCAATTTTTTAATATTGAACATTGTGTTAGAATGTTGAGTAGACTTGTCCCATTGTGAATTTTTGTTCCTTTTAAAGAACAGTGGCATGGAAGACTTGATGTTAGTAGTGTATTCCTTGCCTTATTATCTCTTCAGTTCTAATACTTTATTCGTAAGCAGCTTCATAGACTTTGTCAACCCTTCCATATCAAAAGAGTCTTTGTCTTTAGTTCTACTAGAAGAGGATTGGTTTTTATTACTAGCTTCTTTGGAGTCTTTGGGATCATCATCGTCTATGACGACTCCATTAGATTGCAAATCCTTTTCAACTGTGAGAGATTCTGCAAAGTTAAAATCCAACATTAACTTTGAAGCTCTTTTAATGAAAACATAAATGTTAGTCAACAAGGTGGATGTGTAGTAATCCTTTGTGATGTCATCATGAGGTTGCACATTAGTGGGGAACTTGTTCAACAATTGCATGAATCTCTTATTAAAATTTGTAATTCTTTATTTATCCGCTACTTTCAAAATGCCAAATTCTTTCAATAACATGGCAGGATTATTATCATCAACAAATTTTTCAAGAAATATCTTCTTAAACTCCCTCTAGTTTCAGATTGAATTGGTTGGAATACTGTGATACCATGCAAATGCTCTACCTTCTAAAGTGTATGGAGAGAGTATGTAAGCAACATCGGCGAAACGTACCTAAAGAATCTGTAAATACATGTGGAACTCGTCTATATGGTCTTAAGATTTGGTCTTCTTATCTAGATTGAACTTTGACAACAACTTTTCTAGATGTTGAGGCATCTTGTGAATATTGTCTAGAAGAGTGAGTGGCTCTTGGGATATCCAATCCAAATATGTGTCAACCATGTCTTCAACTTTTTCCTCCTCCTCTTCTTATGAATCTGAATAAGTTACTACCTTGTCGTTCAAATATGAATTGTAATCACAGTGCTCTTCATTAGAAAACTGGAAATCTTCTCCTTCATTGTTTGGATTCTGCTCAATATGTGGAAGTTCCCCTCAATTTTATGTAGGTTCAACCAACTCTTCAAAGGTTTCAATGACCAAATATTCCATCAATGAAACCAGTATGCCACTAGAATTTGTTGGCATTATGGCACAGGTTTGGAGCCATGGCATAGGTGTTGTCCTTGATGGCAACTCTCTTTGGTAACAGATCTCAGATCAAGCTTTCAGAATGAAAGAAAAGACATATATGCAGGTTCATCTAGACGAAGATGCGTATACATGTGGGTTAGATGTTACAAAGGCGCGTATGTGTATACACGCACTTACACGCAAAGAAAAGCGCGTATATGCTGGAGAACTTACCTTTGGTCTGTGGTAGTTAGTCCTTGGTATTTGAACCTATGGTTTTGGACCATGGTACCTCGTCAGAAGTGTTGATCCCAAGTATTAGGTCCGTGGTATTGGTTTATTATGGTTTTGGACCATGGTATTGTGGAAGGCCTAAGACTATAAAAGAGGAAGGAGATCATGTGGCAAAGAATCATCTGAATTATTATTGAATATCTGATAAAGTGCTAGATCTGGAATACTGGTAATTGGGTTATGGTGCAAATCTGGATATGAATGAAGGAGGAACCTTAGCGCAAAGAGAAGGATAAGTTCTATTGATGGGTCATAATCTTTAAGCTTGAATGATAGTATCTTTGTATGATTTTGGTTTGTTATATGTGGTGTTAATTAGTGTTTGAATATCTGAAAGAGTGAATTATCCTTTATAGATCTATATGCAAGTTTAGTGAATCGAAGGCGCGTATACACGCTAGTTCATTGAATGAAAACAGTGTATACGCAGGTTGTTCCAAACACAGAGGCGTATGCACGCATGTTGCAGGTTATTGAAATAGCGTATATATTTTGAGTTGTGATCTAGCAGTTTCTATTTATTGCTGCTGTGTTCTGGGTTCAGATTTTGGTGTGCGGTTTCTGGAACTGTGTTTTGGGTACAGCTGTCAGAGAATTATCTACTTGATTCAGATCTAATTGGTGAAAAGGAGATTGGTTGATGGAGAAATTCTTGATGATTGATTGATGTTCATGGATCCAGTCTGAAAATTTATGAAA
>APFE030407154.1:0-11301 GCA_000404065.3 Pinus taeda | reverse complement strand
TTTATAATTGGAGAAGGAAGACTCTAGAACTCAAAGAGATAATTCCTAGGAAGTTGAGAGTAAGTCTCTCAATTTTAGATATTTTTTGACTAAAGATAATTCTAGGATTTTTCTAGGGAGATGATTGTTTTATTTTACACAATTCAAGGATTTTCTATAAATCTAGAAAACTTAGATTTTTCGAAGGAACTCTTCCTAAATATAGATTGTTTTAAGAGGATACTCCTACATCATACTTTCTAGGAGAAAATAATACATTCATGTATCTTTTTGACGGAGTTCTTCAATACTAGTACCATAGTTGCAAACTTTTGTCGCTAACATCCAAGTGGCGTCTTCAACTAGTTGACTCTTCCATTTGATGAGGTATTGAAAATACTCCATATTCCTAGTTCTCTTAGCCAACATTTTGTATATTCTTTATTCAATATGTTTTTTTAGCACTGGAGGAAGCTGCTTATCCCAATAGATAATATAAATTCCATCGCTGAAAGTTGTATTTGTGGAAAAATTTGTTGGTCCCTTAAAGAGGTATAGATCTGAAACATTAAATATTGGAAAATTGCCAAATTATTTGGGAAAATATATTTCATAAGAATTTGAGGAGAATTTCCTTAAGACTTTGCATAACACAATATTTTAATTTTCAATTCATTAAGCTGCCCCTTAGGAAATCGTTCTTTTTGAAGATGTGCCATGGCAATGTTCAAGTTCAAAATCCAGTTGTCTTCTATTTGAATATGCCCTTTGTTAGTACCTACTACTACTTTATTTTAATTATTGATTGACTTTGTCTTCTAATTCCTACATACTCACTGCAAAATACTCAACGTTAACACTCCTGATTTCCTGTTTCCCGAGATTTATCAATTCATAGATTCATCATGGGTGAATCCCATACACAATTTGGAATGGAATTAATATTGTTATTCTATTAGGGGATTCATTATATCCAAACCCTGCTTCAGCACGTGCCTAATCCCATCATTTGGAATGTTCACTAACCAAACTTTGTAGAATATTTCCAATACTTCTATTCACCACTTTTGTTTGGCCAAAGTCTAAAGATGGTATGTTGACTTGAAGTTGAGGTTGGTTCCTAATTTTTACCATAAATTTCTTCCAAAATGAGCCACAAACTTGTTTTCACTATCAAATATAATACTTCATGGTAATTTATGCAATATAACTACTTCTTTGAAGAATAATTTTGTTATGTTACTTGCATCACTTATCTTTTTGCAGGCTATAAAGTGTTCCAATTTTGAAATTATGTCAACAAAATGATAAATCAAGTCATTTCCTATTTGAGTTCTTGGCAGTACTAGTACAACATCCATGCTTATAGAGTCCCACGGACTATTTGGAATTGGTAGGGGATGATATAATCAAATATTGTAAATTCTCCCTTTTGCATACTGATATATTTTTCATCTTTCAACAAATATTTTATCACCTGTATACATTCCTAGCCAAAAATAAATGCCTGTAACTTTTCTATAGTTTTGTATTCTCCAAGATTCCCTACCAATCCTCCACTACATTTATTTTTGATCAAATTTTCTCTCATTAAACAGCTTGGTATGCATAATTTAATAGCTTTAAACAATAGTCCTTCGTGTATAATGTAACCTATCTATGTATTTATGTCTCAACTTAAAGGGTTTTCACAAGTTTCATAAGAATATTTGAAATGTGAGTAAGACTTATACCTATCTTTCAATTCATGCATCCCTACAATATTCACATGGAATTCACACAAACTATATTGGTTCTACTTAATAAATTTCCACTTCATTTGACTGTCCATTTTTATGCTTGATAATAAATGTAAAATTTTGAAGAATCTCAACCCATTTAACATGTTTTCGTCTCAATTTTGTTTGGCTGTTAATATATTATAAAGAATGAATATGAGCGTAAAGGATAAATTCTTTTTCCATGAGGTAATGTCTCCATTTCTTTAAGGTTTGTATGATGGCATAGAACTCTTAGGTTTGTATAATGACGTAGAACTCTTTATCGTATGAGAATTATTATTTTTTTGCTTGATTAAGTGTTTCACTGAACTGAGCAACTAGTCTCCCTTCTTGACTTAGAACAACTCCTATTGCAATTCTACTCACGTTAGTCTCAACCTGGAAAGGTTTATTAAAATATGGTAGCACAAGGATAGGGTGGTCTATGATTTTTATTTTTATTTTTTTTAACGAATCAAAGATTTTATTATTAGATTCTTCCTAATAAAATGTTTAATTACTTTATTGATTGTCTCTACAATTATAGCACTGATGCAACTGAAATTTATGTTGAATTTTTTATAGAAACTTTCCAAACCATGGAAGCTTCTTACCTCAGAAATCATCCTTGGGGTATGGAATTTTACCATGGTATTTGTCTTTTCCTAATCAATCTTTAAGCCATCATTTGACACCACAAAACCAAAGTACAATAATTATCTCTTCATGAAGTTGTATTTATTCCAATTAACTAGCAACTTATCTTGTTGCAATTTCCTTAATACCATTCTAGCATGCCTTAAATGTTCTTCTTTTGTCTAATTGTAAATTAGGATATCATCAAGATAAAAAATAACATATTTACCAATGAATTATTTTAATACCTCATTCATCAACCTCACAAAGGTATTATGAGCATTGGTAAGCCTAAAAAGCATTACCAACCATTCATATAACCCATGATTAGTTTTAAATGTTGTTTTCCACTCCCTCTCTCTCTCTTCTCTCCTCTTCTCGCTCTCCTCCACTTTTTAAGTCTATTTTCAAAATATGGCAACCACTTTAAACAATCTATTTATCATAAATCCGGACGGTACGAAAACCAATAACTAGTTTTAATTTTGTTATTTCTTGGGAATCCTTACCCATTCTCCGCCCCGTATCCTTATTTGGAGTTAATATTTTTAGAAGAGCACAAGGGCTTAAATTTTATCAAATTAGACCCTTATCTAGTAATTCTTGTACTTAGTTACTAATCTCTTCATTCTCTTCTAAAGTCATTTTATAACTCGATTTGTTTGGAAGGCTAGCAATTGGAATTAAATCTATGTGATGACTAATGCTCCTTATGGGAGGAAATTTAGTCAATAAGTCATCCAATACAATATCAAGAAATTTGTTCAAAATCGTTTTAATTTCTTCTTGAAAATCATTCAAATTTGTTCTTCAGAGGATTTCTTTTGATTTACCAATCAAAGAAAAGTTTACTCTTCATGTTTGATTTCTTGCAAAAACTCCTAGTCGCTAAGTAAAAATATTCTAGGATTATTCTCCTCTAATACACTTACATTTTTTAAAGGAAAAAATGTATGTTTTGCACCATCCTTCTCGAAAGTATATGTATTTTTCCTTCCTTCATGGATTGTTTTTTTATGATATTGCCAAGGCCTTCCTAACAACACATGACATACACCCATAGGAAGAACATCACAATCACTCTATCTTCGTAATTTCTTATTTGAAACTCTAATTCACATTGCTAATTAACTAGTATCCGATGTCCCTTCTACAACCATGATACTTTGTAGAGAGTGGGATTTATGGTTTTATTTAGTTTTAAGTTTTCTACCATTTTTGTAGATACTAGATTTTTTTGTACTTCGACTATCTATAATAACTTTGCAACTTTTTCCCCTTGATTTACAAAAAATTCTAAATAATATTTTTCTATGTGCCAAAGTTTCCTTCACTTCTTTAATAGATTTCAAATAAAGTTATTTTCATCATTAAATATTGTCCAATTCTAGGTGCATTCTCAAGTATAGAGGGTTTTATACTTAATGTATCAATGTGTGCAATATGTGTGCTTCCTTGACTAGAACACTTCTCTGGACATTCATTATATTTATGACCAATTATATTACATGTATAGCATCTATCTACAAATGTTCTTCCTCTACCATGTTGATTGGTTTTTCTCCTGTAAAATATCCTCCTATTAATGATGATGTTGGCTTATAGGAATTGTGGCTTCTTGACATTGATGTTGGCTGATAGGAACTGCTTTCTCTCGATGACGATGTTCTTTCATAGGAATTTATTCCTTGTTATGTTTAGATATGAAATATTCTAACTCATTACCCTCTGTTTGATTTTCCTCTACCTCTTGTTGTACTTTTCTCCTTCCTCTCTGGCTTTCCTTCCTTATCAACTTCTCTTCTATCTTAAGGGATATTTGGTTGGCTTCTTCAATAACTAATACAAAAAAAATATTTTACTCATCCTGTATTTCAAATCTTAATCCATTAATGTATCTAGCTAGCCAGGATCTTCTTCCACATCACCGAATCTTATGCTTAACCTATAAAATTCTTTTGTATACTCTTTTATAGACATAGATTTTTACCTAAGATTATGAATTTGTCTGAAAAGGTTTAACTCATAGTACTAAATTTACCTTTCAATTTTTCTACCATTTTGTCCCAATTGGTAATCTTCATTTTTAATTTACCTCTTCACTTTGCTTGCACGTTGTCCCATCATAATCTACCATGTCCCTTTTTTCTGTTTACTACAAATTTCACCATCTTATCTTCGACTACATTTTCATAGTTGAGGGATTTATCCACTAACACGTTCATTCAACTCTTCAGCATTTAGGTTCCCCTCATACATGGGAACTTCCATCGTTGGTCTGGTATTCAGATTGGCGACCATATCAATTATTATTTCTTCTAGAATCTTAGGTTCAACTTCCAACTATTCTTCTTCAATGGCCTCTTCTTCGCTAATATCACATGTATCAACATCTCATCTTTGGCTATTCCCCATAACATGAAGCCTTGTTCGTATAGTCTGTACTTATTCATGTAAATCTTGATTTGCAGTTGGCCTTCTTTGTCCTACCATTTCTCTTATGGATTCTCGATCTCTATATTCCATATTGTTCTTGTTAAAATCAATTACCCTTAACAAAATAATTCTATAATATATATATCACTTCATTTTTATTTCTTTAAACCTTTAAATAATTTAGGAATCTTCTGCCTTCTCTTTTATATCTTTAATTTTCAATCTTCTGACACTATTTTAATACCAAGCCAAATGGATATAGTAATTAAAAACGTTATCAGGTATCACTTACTCTGATTATTACAAATAAGAATTTTATTTAGT
Source organism: Pinus taeda (assembly GCA_000404065.3). Lineage (NCBI taxonomy): Eukaryota > Viridiplantae > Streptophyta > Pinopsida > Pinales > Pinaceae > Pinus > Pinus taeda. Next base: position 6,166 of record APFE030407154.1, on the reverse strand, counting down.
TCCTTACTCTTCATTTATGGTCATATTTTTCTCGAAACAAATCAAGCTCACTAGAACCAAAACATCAAGAAGAGGTCTCTTAGACATTATGCCTCTTGAGAAATCAAGATCAACATCTCATCTTTGACCATTCCTCATAATATCAAGCGTTGTTTTCATATTCTGTACTTATTCTTGTAAAGCTTGATTTTCATTTTGTCTTTTTCATCCTACCACTACTCCTCTGGCTCCTCGATCTCTATATTCCATCTTGTTCTTCTTAAAATAAATTATCCTTAACAAAATAATCCTATATATATATCAATTCATTTTTTTTTTAAACCTTTAAATAATTTAGAATTCATCCCTCTTTTATTTATCTCTTTAATTTTCAAGCTTCTGACACTATTTTGATACCAAGACAAATGGATATAGAAATTTAAAAAATTATCAGTTACCATTTACTTTGATTATTACAAATATGAATTTTATTTTAGTTCCTTACTCTTCATTTATGGGCAAATTTTTCTATAAACAAATCAAGCTCACTAGAACCAAAACTTCAAGAAGAGGTATCTGGGACATTATGGTTGTTGAGAAATCAAGATTCCTACATATTTGGGTTGATTTCTCTTAACATGATAATTGCTTGTGAACGTTTGTTGGCTTCTTATTAAATTTATGTTCCTTTTCATCAAGAAATTAACAAAATTAAAAAAACATGAATATCACAAGAGAAAAAGAACATAATAAATTAGGCTCCAATATATGGAAAAATCTTATAAGGGGGGATCTCAAGAAATCCTCCTCTTATAGAATCAGATGAAAGTGAGATATCTAAGACTGAATACCAATACAAATAATCAACCTTCAAGATGCCAAGTCAAGACCTTCTTCAAAATATCCTTCCAACAAAAATTCCAACATTAGGTACAACACTAAGTTGATCCATGAGGATATTGGTGGCCACCCACCTATTCCACTTGGACTCCCAACATTGTTTCCTTTTAGTTTCCTAATTTATAGCATAGTTTCTTATTTCAACTATTTTTTTTAGTTATGAACACCTAAAGGCATTTTGAGGCCCTAAATCGAATTTTTTGGGAGAATGTGTAAACGTAAGACTTTGACTAACATTTACTACCAAAACTTTCTATCCTAGGATATATCTTTCGAATGGGCTATTGTGCACGCCAAACAGAGATCATATGCCAAATTTATGACCCCATGAAGTTGACATTCTAACTAACACTAATGGGGCTAATAAGCTTTTGGTGCTTTATCTCTTAGGGTTATCTTTTTGTATGTTTAAGATTTTCCATTATTTCTTCTTGATAAAAAGGCCTAAGAGCCTCATTGTAACTCAATTAAGAAGGGATGCAATTGTCACATCTCCTCTCAGAGATAATTTGCCATAGCTTGAGTTGTTTTTCTTGTTTTTTTCATGTAAATAGAATTTAATAGTTGTTGTCTATTAATTGAATTTATGTTCTTTTGTATCTCTATGTTTCATTTAAATATATATTTAATTTGATTATTTCATAAATATGGATCAGTGGTATTAGAGTGGTCAACTCTTTCGCTTTTTCCTATGCATGTCCCCAATGAGATCAAGGTATAAGGATTTGGGACTTGAATTGGTAGAACCCTTGCAACACCAGTCCTCCCAACCCTGACGGCCTCCCATGGTGGAAGAAATGGAAGACAAGGGAGTAGAAGATCCTTTCAAAATTTTGCTGGAAGAGGCCCTTGAGAGACAAAAGAATGAGATAATGGATATTTTTTCCCATATCCTTTGGTGGGTATCAGCAGGAAAAATATTTTAATCCAACAGTTACTTTGGAGGTACCAACCCCTTTAAGGTACAAGTTGAATTTGACATTCCTATATTTGAAGGCTAGATAGACAAATGTCCTACATAGATGGTTAAATATACTAGAAGGATATTTTTTGTTCCATAATTTTTTTGATAGGGTAAATATTACTTTTATACTCCTCAAAATCACCCCCCATGTCAAGTAATGGTCAAAAACTTACTAGGAGAAAAGGGATGTTGTACAAGAAAAATATTACCCTATCAGGAGTTATGAAGCTAAGTGCATAAAATGGATCACACTACAACAAGAAAGGGACTAAGACATGTTAAAGTTCATGAATATTTTCCATACCCTATGCACAAAGTTGGGTATCAAGGATTCTAAATGGCATCTGGTACTCAAGTATCGTGGTTTTCTACACAAATAAATCCAAGAATAAATGTAGTTCCTAGACATATCTTCACTTGGAAAAACATGTCGATATGCTATTAAGATCGACCAAATTTTAAATAGAAGAAGCGAGACTGCAAGACTTTGGATTTGTGAATTTGAAGCAGGGAAAAGGCAGTGCAAAACTACAGAATGAAGGACAGAGCCAAGGTGGAATCACCTAGGACAACCCATTGAAACAACAAGAAAATAAAAGCACCACGCAGACATAGAAGGACATAAGAAAGCAATGTGAGTTCCCCAAGATCCCTACTAACAAAAAAAATGAGTGTCACATGAGGCACTCACTAGCAGTCAAGTTAAAAGATTCAGAGTAAAATGCATGCTTTGACTCTGAGTCATAACCAAACAAGGGAAGTGTCTAGATTTAGCCCTAAGATCTAGAGGAAGGTGACTGTCTCTTCAACTCACAGATGTGGGTGAAGGGTTCTCTACTACAGTTCATTGTCAATAGTGGGAACCAAAATAACCTCATCTCAGTAGATTTCATTAAGAGGTTGGGCTTGCCAACCACACCACACCTGCAATCATACACCATTGGGTGGCTCCACCAAGGGAGAGATCACCACCTCAAACAACAGTGCGACCTTCCATATAACATCAAGCTCTTCATGGATGAGGTAGTGTGTGATGTTTCTCCCCTTGATTTTTCTAATGTTTTATTAGGCCAATGATACATATGGAATCATCATGTTGTGTACGAGTCCAAACCTTGTACTTTTATTTGTGCAGAGAACTATACAAGATACTAGAGGTAGCCCCACCCACCACCATTTTTTTATTTTTACAAAGAAATGTAGTAAGATCATCTCCCAAACTAGGAAAATTGTTTTCTTCCTGATTCACTCTCAAAGTAAGGGGAAGATCATGGCCATACCCATGGACCCCAGAAAAGGTTCCTCCACATAGCATAAGCAAGTTGATAACATTGTGGAAGAGTACAGGAACATCTTCTCCTCACTCGTAGGGGTACTCTTGCACTGTCAAGTCAAGCGTTCAATCAATCTAACTCCTAAAGAACCTCTACTGAGTGGGCCAATATATCACCACTATGTTATGGAACATGATGAAATCAAGTGGCAGATCTAGGAGTTGTTATACAAAGGTCACATTACGTGAAGTTCCTCACCTTGTGGGAGCCCTACTGTACTCCTATAGAAGAAACATGGGACCTAGAGGGTATGCATGATTATCAAACAATAAATAAAATCATTATTAGGAATAGATACTCAATTTCACTGATTGATGACCTTCTTGGCTAGCTCAAGGGGGACAAGTAATTTAGCAACATTAATTTGAAGTTGTTTATGACGAACTTTAAATAGAACCCATAGATGTATGGAAGACCACATTAAAATCTAAGGGGGGCCTCTTTGAGTAGTTGGTCATGCCCTTTGGGTTGAAACATGCCCCTTCAACTTTTATGAGGCAGGTGGATGACATATTACTACCTTTCTCCACTTGTTCATGGTTCTATACTTGGATGACATCCTCAACTTCAATAAGAGTTGGGCAGAGCACGCACAACATATTTGGTAGGTCATTCAAACCCCGTGGTAATACAAACTATGTGCCAACTTGGAGAAATTCTCTTCTGGCATGAACAAGGTCAAATATTTTGGCTATATAACTGATGAGTAAGGGGTGCATGTGAATCTAGCTATGATCCAAGTCATTTAATATTGGACAACCTTGACAACTATAACAGAGCTTTGTATCTTTTTGGGCCATGCCAATTTCTATTAAAGGTTTGTGTTGGTGTTTTCTCATATCACATGGCCTTTGAGTCAAGATATCAAGGGTGGATTAAAATAATTCTTCTTTTGGTCTGAGACATAACAAAAGGCATTCATCGAGTTGAAACACCACATTTTCTTTGTGCTATTACTCACATTACTAAACTTGTAACAACCATTTGAGATTGAGATAAATACCTCTAACTATGCTATTGGTGTAGCTTTCACCCAACAAGGGCATCTGTTGTCCTATCACAGTGAGACACTCTCTGATACTATTCAAAAATAACTCACCTATTATAAGGAATTGTATTGCATTGTGTAGGATCTCCAACAGTGAAAACATTACATTATGCAGAAGGGGATGATCATCCACATAGATCACTAACCTCTTCAATTTATGCAGAAACAAAGGAAGTTTCACAACGATCACCATCATAAATGGTCAACATTTCTACAACAATTCCAATTGAACATTAAATACAAGAAGGGAAGCATCGATAATGTTGCAGATAGCCTTAGTCAGCCCCTAATTGTGGCACTGGTCATTTTTCTCAATTCTTGTGGAAATGAAACATTTAGATGTGTAGGTTTTAACCTTGTACATAAATTACCCTCAAACAAATTCTTAAAACATAAAATAAACAATGGTGAGAACATAAAACATAAAACAAATATACACAGAGATTTTCCCTTAGATCCCAAAACCGGGACTACCAGTTTGATTTTTCGTTATTTTTCTTTCATTGTTACAATACATATATATACATGTTGAAGCATTCATAAAACCCTAATCCATTAACCCTGGATTAGAACATAACCATAATTCCCTTAATTGGATATACAAAATACAATGGGAAAAAACCATCATGCCCAAAACCATGTGCAAAACCCATGCACAAAACCATGGATAGGTCCACCCAACCATTATGGGTTCCGCAAAAAAAATATTGTCAGAGCGTTTCCCTAGACCCTGTGTAGGAGGGCTACTGCCCCCCATTGTACTTGTTGCAACAAATAGGGGGGGCAATAACACCCCCCTATGACCCTTCCCCCCCACGCATGCGACTAGTCATGGAAATAATATAACACACACCCAATATTGTCCCACTTGTTTTTTTCTTTTCCACACAGGGGGTCACATGAGAGCTTAGTCATTGGTCTAACTCTATAATGCCCATTGTTTCTCTAGACCAAGAAAATTTCTCAATGCTCATAGACTTCATCAATGCATCTGTAAGATTCTTCAAAGTGTCCAACTTTACTAGCAACACCTTTTTTTCCTCAACCATATAATTCACAAAGTGATATTGAACATCAATGTGCTTTGTCTTTATTTTCCAATAAAATTTCACTTTGGCTATCATAGTCTATTCTTATAGCTCGTTGTACCATCCCCATACTTGAACACAATATATGTAACCAAAATGCTTCATTTCTTGCATGAGTGGTTGCCATGCATTTATAATCTGTAGTTGAAAGAGCCACTACAAACTATCTTTTGCTCATCCAAATGACTACTCCTCGAAATAGGTTAAAAACATACCCACTTATAGATCTTATCTGATCTAGATCTCCATCCAAGTCTACATCAACAAAGCCATGGATGTCCAAAACTCTATCCAATCCTGGTCTTCCTTTGTAGCACAGACCATAATCACTAGTGCCATGCAAATACTTGCAAACCCACTTCACTATTGTTCAGTGCTCCTTCCCTGGTTTTGACATAAACTTGCTCAATACTCCCACTGCGTGTGAAATGTATGGTCTTGTATAGACCATTTCATACATCATGCTACTGACTAGACTTTCATATGGAACATAGGACATGTCCTCTTCCTTTTCTTGTGTCTTGGGACAATATTCAACAGATAAATTTACACCTGCAAGAATAGGAACCTTCAATGGTTTACTATCCCACATTTTAAACCTCTACAGTATTTTTTAGACATACTTCCTTTGTTTAAGCTAGACCATTCTCTTTGCCCGATCTCATCTAATTTCCACCCCCAAAATATAGTTTGCAGCACCAAGATCCTTCATGTCGAATTCAGAGGACAATTGGGTCTTCAAATCATCTATAATTTCTTTTCCATTTCCAATCCACAACATATCATCCACATACAAGACCAATTAAATAACATGGATGCCAATTAATTTAAAGTACACACAAGGATCCTCTTT
>APFE030407143.1:0-14568 GCA_000404065.3 Pinus taeda | reverse complement strand
ATCTTCTTCAAACTATACCTCTCAATAATGTTTTTTTTTGTGGCAAGATCAAGCAATCTATACTCTTTCACTCCATCTAAGAATCCAATGAACATCCACTCCTTGTTCTGTGCATCTAAATCATTTCCCTTATCCAATGGAATCTCAGACCATGCTCACAATACAAAGATAAAAAGATGGGTGACTTTCAATTTATTACCACACCAAGCCTCATAAGGAGTTGCACCGTTCATAGATTTGTGTGGTACTTTGTTCTATATGTAAGTGATACCGTTGATTGCTTCAGTCCATAACTTTGAAGGTAATGACATTCTATTCAATATGCAGTTGGACATCTCTTTTAATGTCCTATTCTTCTTTTCTGCCACACCATCTTGCTGCAGAGTGTTCAACACTGTGTTGTAACTGAATACTTGTGTCTAAAAAAATCCTTTCTATGTCTTTTTTCACATATTTTCCCCCATTATTTGTGGGAAATATTTTGATTTTTTTTTTTCTTTCCTTTTATTTCTGCATGTTCCTTTAATGTCCTTAAAACATGCAAATACCTCTTAATTGGATTTAATAAAATAGACCCAAGTATAGCATGACTGGTCAGCTATAAATGCAAGAACATATCTCGTCTTACTCATAGATGGTTGGGAAATTTTTTTAATGATATTGATGTTCACAAGCTCAAGGATTGATGATGCCCTTGTTTCCTCTCCTTTCACGAACTTTTCCTCGGGATGTTTTCCCATCATGCAACCATGGAAAAATCATTTGAAAAAAGGAATGTTGGGAAGACCTGTAACCGTTTTTCTCTACTGAGCTGTTGGAGGTACCTATAATTAAAATTCGTTAATATATCATGCCACAATTCACTCTCTTGGTTTGCATGTGTTAGTAACATAACCGAAAAAGATTCAAAAGTAAATTTGAAAAAAAATATAGGTGTAAATTTCGCTGCCTTCCTATGTCATAATGTCTTATTGGGGAGACTAATAGTAGGTTTACGGATAGTTGTGGGACATGAAATATGTCCTAAAAGCATCCGTTGTTCATATCTACTCTTCGTTTTCCATGTGCTTGGATAGGGGTATTATCTCTCGTTAGTTTGGGAGGACCAGAATATGTTTCCATGGTCGAAAAGAAATCTCATGAGGCAACCATATGGTGTGGTGCCCCACTATCAATAATCAAAGAATAAGAAGAAGAATAAATTTGTAAAAATGACTAATATTTACCTTGATCGTCTCATGATTTTTCCTTATTTTTGGCACCATTTGGAATGCAATCTCCAGCATTATGTTGTTCAAGTGTTTATGCCATGTTTATAATCTACTTCTTCATGTATGCAAATTTATAATGATATCCCACTTTTGGAGTTGGAAGACTCATCATTTGATCTATAATTTGACCCTTTTCTATTATCATGCTCCTTCTTTCCTTTCTACTTTTGCTTGATCTTGTTGTTTCCTTAGCCAATAATAACATGTGCATTGGAACTTATGAGGGTTTCCATTTTGATAAGCTTTTTCTGTTCTTACATGAGAGACTCAATGAAAGAGTCCATCAATTTAATCTTCCAATATGAAAAAACCATTAATATTGAAGCATGGAATGAAGAAATGAAAACAAAGAATTCCGGTCTGACCTTTGAGAGAATCGATAGAATAAATCGTTCCTCTTTCTTTCCAATATTGCATGCCTTTAGCTCTCGAGGTAGTGAATTGAACTTTGTGAAGAGGTCTTGTAGGATTTTAAAACTACTTGGACTCAAAGATATGAGCTCATTCTACAACTCATCTCCACACATCATGTCCTTCTTGCTTAAGAGACCCTCAAGGGTTATCCAAACTTCATTAGGAGTAGTGGTAGACTCAATGTAAAAGAGAAGATTTAGAGAAATGGATAATAAAAGAAGCCCATACAGTTCATCCAATCCTATTGAAGTATTTTTTCTTCTCGAAAGTTGCATTTGCCTTGTTTTAATTTCCCATAGTGATTCTAAATGGCTCCTTACTTTGAGAAGAAGAAAGATGAACTTAGCTTCCATTCATGCTAGTTGAATGGCATGAGAATCACTTGTTGTCGAAAGCGTAGAGACTAATCCATCTTCTTTAATGTTCAATTTTCAATACCTACAAATATGGCTACACTTTGCTTCACCACCAATCATGCTCTAATACCATGTGAATTTGTCTGTTACATGAGAATCTAGGTGGAAACAAAAGTAACAATTACAAGCTAATAACTAAACATTGCAAAAGAGATTAGAATTCAATTTCTCTCTATATCTCTATATAAAAAAATGAAGTATAATATAACGATATATATCCTCCATGAGAACATGCACCTTGATTGGGTTCCATGGTGCATGGATAACGTCTCTCAAGTCTAGGCCTAGTTAACTAATTAACTAAACTAGTTAACTATTCAATTGAATTAGTAGAATCTCAAAGATAATTAGAGAATAAACATGCATAAGTGGAATTGTACTGGAGTCAAATAAACCTAGTCCTATTTACCTATAGGGTCAACATGAAATCATCAATTCACCATTTCTTTATTCATGCATGACTCCACTCATAATAAAGAGAAGTAAAACTCATGCATGCATGAGCCACTCCACTAATTTATCTAAAGAATAACTAAGTGTGACTAAATAAAGAAAATACATAAAGATGTTCTATACCAATTAGAAAGTATCGAAGGATAGGTTTAGTTCCTTATGCCATCTATAAAGTGAAGGATATAGAAATAAGAGAAAAAATGCCATCACCTAGAGAAAAAACCACGGAAAATGAAAACATTTTAACGAGTGAATTTGTATAGTTTTTTTTCCTCTATGATTGATAGTTTTGTTAATTTTGTTCTCTGTCAATTTAGGTTTGAAAATTTCTTTGATTAAAATCATGTAGTTGCTTTAGATATATAATTCTCCCAAAAAAACCCACTTCGTCTTTGGGCCCAGACTTCTCTTTTTTTGAAAACTTTAATCGAACATGATTACTTAATTTGAAAACTTGTTTGTCCAAAATTATTATCTAATAAATCAGTGTATATTCTAAACATATTGAAAAACTAAACTTTTTCCACTTCACAAATTCTCTCTTTTTCTATTTTTTTTGTTTTCCAACCCTCCAAAACAATGATAAAATTGAGAAATACAACTTATTTTTGGATATTTCTTTTCTATTTCCTTTATTTTATTTTTCTGTACATGTCCATTATTTCTATTTCCTTTCTTACTTAACAATTATCTATTTAATTTATTATTTATATTGTTAAACTAAAGACTCAACATTCTATGCGAATGAATCTTGTGCATAGCTATTCCTTTAAATAGGCGAATGAATCTTGTGCATAGCTATCCCTTTAAATAGACTCGGAGTAGGAGTAAGATTAAAAAAACAAAACATATCTAATGATTTCATCTCCGACCAAAAATTCCAAGGCAACACTATTAAAAACGTCGGTACATTACTACATATTCTCTTTTTACCAGGTGCCAATATGAACAAATGGATACAATGTGAGCGTACTGTAAAGTCAAACTAAAAACCAATCTGCAATGTAAACCCTAAGCGTTTATAATACAAAATTTTGTTTGACAGTAAATAATTCTTTTTCCTCGATTCGCAGTTGAGGCCGCATGGCCAAATTTTAAAATCTCTCTAATTAGCTGCAAAGTAATGACCCACAGCTGTCAAGGTCGACCGTTGGAGCAAACCCTACATGGACGAGTCATATAGCCTCAAGGACCTAAAGGAAACACGTTAAATAAAGCTATCATATTGGGAACCTATAAGCCTTAGAATATCGAAGTCGCAAGAACAACCAATCCCTGAAAGAAATGACAAAACCTGAACCTGCAATAACTTTGGCATAGTCGCCATTCCAACCCCAGAAAAGGAGGTGAGTTAACCTGAAGCTGGTAAACAATGGGGTAAAAAATGTGATATGGTGTTGTAGTTTGCAGAGCCAAACCCTCGCCGACAGGAAGCACACTGAGGGTGGCATGAACAAATGCATACACGAACCGAATTTTATCGAAGTATTCGCTATTCGAATCGAATTAACGAATTTTCAAAATTTTTGCCCTGATTGGAACAAATTTGGTAACTATGATTTATTTTCCTAATGTTACTCAACTCAACTCTAAGTGTGACTGTCACTATCCAACCAAAAAAAACTTTTTAGATAATATCAAATATCAATGTTTTATGCGGCTAAACCTTAATATATATATATAAATATATTAGCACTATAATCTTGTCCCGAATCTTCATAGCCAAGCTGGCATTAGTAGCCTGAGCTGGCATATGGATGTGCTGGCGGTCGCTTGGTCCTTCCCGCCGTCACCTGAACTTGGATCGATAAGTTCACCTGGCGAATTTAATACCACGCCTCGGTAGTGCTCCTCTGGTTATCTGGATAGATCCGCTCTTCTCCTTGGGAATTACTTTCCTGTACGATCCTTGGAATGGTAGCTACAGTAATAAATTCTCTGATCAAAACCTGCATCCTCTCGGGATTACACCTAATCTAACGGATCGTATTTCCCCTCAGCGATCAACGGTGGATTTTGAAGGTCTTGTGATCAAAAGGGTTTGTCTAGGGTTTCATTGTCATTATCCAGGTGCAGGGAAGCAGTGCCTCTCGGCTCTGCATGCCCTGGTTTACCAGGGAATTCAAAGTTCACACTGCCATCCCACAGAACGGCTATCGTCTGGAGAGAGGATTCTGTCGCCAGTATACTGCGAGGAGTAATCGAGTCTTTCGCGGTTCATCTGGAGGTAAATAGAAAATCCCCTTTTTGATTAACCTAGAATGGTTCCTTATTGTTTATGGGTTGAGCAGATTTAACCGATTAATCTTTGGTTGCAAGGTCTCTGAACATAAAATTTATGGTGACGCCTGTGCCTTCAGAGTTCAAGCTTCGACTGGAAATCACCAGGTATGTAGCTCTAGCCACGGCTGGTAATTTAATTAACCTTGGCAATGTCTGAGTATGGATTCTTTGTCATGCCAGGAGACTTATCATGCTCCGTTATGGCTAGTCCGAGGGACGGACTTCTTCGCATTGGGTTTCTGGTCGGAGGGTTTCAGTTCCCTGGTTGTATTAGACGGTTCTGTTACTTTAGGTTTACTGTAAATTTTGACCCATAGGAACCCGTCGAGGGAGCTGGGAATGCTCATTATCAAATGGGCTTGCTCTAACAGTTTTACCAATTGAATGTAATGATTGATGTTACGAATTCTTGTATGGTCTTCTGGGTTCACAAGATTCTAAACTTGCTCTGGTTATTTTTGTATATTTGCTCTCGGCATCCAACTCGCTGTAATTTCAATGTCTTTTCCGATATATGTTAAGAATCGCACAGACTGTCCGTGCTTCCCATACTTACCAGTCTTTTATATATGTGAATACATGAAGTTATGTTTTAATTGATGCGCCTACGGTTGTAATGATACCGAGGATTTCATTTTCTTTATTTACAACTGTATTTCTGTTTGTTTTCCGTGACCTGAACATGTAACAGTGAGTCGAAATGACTATGCTTACAGTGATATGCTCTGACATTTGATTCAGCGGTGGTTAGTTATGAGTATATGTGTATCATGGTGAACTCTGTTCCGCCATTATTCACAGCTTATGGTTAAAACCCATTTAGCTATTCCGAATGTTATGACAGAGGCTTGATTTTATTTCGTTTAATGTTATAATTAAATGGATAGATGTGTAATCCTGTACTTATATCAATTATTTTATTTGCTGATAAGATTGTACAGTCGTTCCGTCTCGGTCGACATTGCTAGAGCCATTTAATAGTGAAGTCCTGTGTTATTATGACCAGAGTTGCACGCCTTCGGGTGTAAGCACAGGGGTCGCATGTATCTATTAAACCCTCGGTTCTGTTTCTTGCAATAATTCTTGGATTCAGCTATGATATTTCAATTGCATGTTCCAGTTATTTATAATTCGACTGTTGCCATAATTACTTAACTCGGATGACTGTGTTTTCTTTCATTTTGTTGAACTATACTCGTGCAGTTATGAATATGACTTGTGACTTTTCTACTTGGTTACAGTCGATACGTTACCTGATATTTCTCTGGGTTTGACAGTTATGAGTATAACTTGTGATTTTTCTATCTGCACACAGTCAATACATTACTTGATATTTCTCTGAATTTGTCTACTGATTAAAATATTTAGAATCATACTAGTTATTATAATCTTTAAGAGAACAGATGCTTTATTCCATCTTGCTTATGTATTCATACTTACAGTAGGTAATAATCCTGTAGGTTTATAATAAAAGCTTCTCTCTCTCAGATACTAATAAAATCCTATGTTACAGATAACTAATAACTTTTCAGTAAAAGATAAGACTCCTAATTAATGTTGTAACCTTAATGTACTTACCTGTACTGTGCCTTCCTTAACTTGTACTTGCTGCCTGTTCCTGAATCTGGAATAAACTCATATAAAGCTTGTTATCCACCCAACCAAGAGCTCAGTCACTAAGACCTGACGCTCCCCCCCAAGCTCACTTGCAGGCCACTGCCTTCCACAAGATAACGCCTGCTAGCAGCAGCGCGATAAAATGCACTATGGTGCTGGTACTATCTGATCCCCATCAGACATAGTACCCTCTTCCTTCTCTTTTTCCTGCCTGTTCTCTAACAGCCCAGGCCTTTTTCCTCTTCCCTCTTCTAAGGTAAGGAAAAAGTGGTTAGGGTTGCCCCTGGCAACTGTTTCTTTTAATTAAGGAATAAGAAGTAAATAACTTTTCCTAACAAAGTTATCTACCCTATTATTGAATTCATAATTCTGAATAAATAATATTTCAATATTAATAAGGTAATAATTCCTGTTTTCACATTTACCTACCATGGTAATTTTTAAATTATTCATATAACTGTTTGGTTATTACATCTCCTCCCCCTGAGATTGGACACCGTCTCGGTGTCTTACAGTCATAAACAGATCTGGATATGTTTTCTTCATCAATTCTTGATCTTCCCAAGTGGCCTCTTCAGGCCCAAAATGTCGCCATTGTACTTTAACTTGGGTAATAACTCGTTTCCGCAGCTGCACTTCTCTCTGGTCGAGAATGCTCAGCGGTTCGACCAGCACTTCTCCTTCCGGTTCGACCTGCATTACACAACTTGGAATTAGTTTTTTCTTCCAAATAGGATTCTTGCTAAATTCTTTATCATACAATAACCCCCACCTGTATATCCTGCCAACGAATTACATGCTTAGGGGCATACACATACTTTTTTAAGACCGAAACATGAAATACATTATGGACCCGGATGTGACTTGGCAAGGCCAACTGGTAAGCCACCGGCCCAATTCTTGCTAGTATCTGAAATGGTCCACAATATCTGGGCGCCAATTTAGCGCAACCATCCCATTGTAAGGTACTTCTTTTGGCCTGAATTCGAATATACACATGATCTCCCACCTGATACTCCTTAAATCTCCTTTTTCGATCAGCGAAATTCTTTTGTCTGTCCTGAGCCGCCTTCAGATTGATACGTACTCTCTTTACCATGTCCTCCATTTCTTTAAGCATGTCGGGTCCTAGACTTAATTTATCTTCAGGCCCTCCCCAGCTGGAGGGTGTACGGCATTTCCGACCATACATAACCTCAAATGGACTCATTTGAGTTGAAGTATGGTAACCATTATTATACGCAAATTCCACCAAGTGTAAATATTCCTCCCACCGGGTGGGTTGTTGCATAACGTAGGCCCTTAACATGTCTTCTACTATTTGATTTACTCGCTCCGTCTGTCCATCAGTTTGCGGATGGTACGCTGTGCTAAAATTCAGCTGAGTGCCTAAATCAGCAAATAGTGTCTTCCAAAAGGCCGATGTGAACTTTACATCTCGATCCGAAATTATTGTTTTTGGGAGACCATGCAGTCTGAACACATTCTGCATAAAAATGTGAGCGATTTGTGCAGCTCTGAAAGTGGATTGTACTGGTATGAAATGTGCAGCCTTGCTCAGCTTGTCCACTACCACCATAATGGAATCATTGTTTTTCTTTGTTCTAGGTAACCCTGTAATAAAATCCATGGAGATGATTTCCCATTTCCATTCCGGAATGGGCAAAGGTTGTAACATCCCAGCTGGATGCTGATGTTCAGCTTTAATTTGCTGACATTCCAAACAGCGCGCTAAGTATTCTACAATATCCTTTTTCATTCCTGGCCAAAAATATTCCTTCCGAATTGCTGTCATCATCTTTTGATAACCTGGGTGACCAGCATAATGGCTGATGTGGAATTCATCCATAATCAGACTTTTAATCTTGTTTTGATTGGGCACATATATTCTTTGCTTGAAATAGACAATTCCCGCGTCATCTATCGTGAATTCTTGTTGGCTGTCCTTTCCATCAGATTGCTGTATCTGCTGTTTTAGCTGTTGGTATCCTGTATCTTGATCGGAAATTTCCTTAATCATGTCTAAAAAAAGATTTTTCCATCCTGTAGTGGAAATTTCGTACAGACTTTGTACTTTCCTGCTTAAAGCGTCTGCTACTCTATTCGCCTTACCTTGCAGATGTTTTATTTCGAAGTCGAAACCACTTAAGAAATCCATCCATCGTGCTTGCCTAGCGTTTAAAGTAGGCTGATTGAAATAGCTGGTTAAGCTATGATGGTCGGTGAGCAGCAAGAATTTTCTGCCCAAAAGATAATGCCGCCACATTTTTAGAGCATGTATAACAGCAGCCAGTTCCAAATCATAAGCGGAGTATCGCTGTTCATGTTCCTTTAATTTACGGGATTCGTAAGCAATTACTCAGCCTTCTTGCATTAAAACTCCACCCAATCCTTCCTTACTGGCATCAGTGCAGACCACATAATCCTTATGAGGATCTGCTATACTCAGAATTGGTGCTGTAGTGAGCAGCTGTTTTAGCTGTTCAAAGCTTTTCTGACAATTTGGGGTCCATTGAAACGCTCTCCCTTTCTTCTGTAATGAGGTAATGGGAAAAGCTACTTTCGAGAAGCCTTCCACAAACCTCCTATAATACCCGGCCAATCCCATAAAAGATCGGACATCCGCTACGTCCTTTGGTACGGGCCAGTCCATTATGGCCTTTATCTTCTCCGGATCCACCGCAATTCCGTCCTTTGTGATCACGTGGCCCAAATATTGAATTTCCTCCTTAAAGAAGTCACACTTACTAAATTTTGCATACAGCTGATGTTCTCGAAGGGTCTGTAATACCATTCGGAGGTGTTCATGATGTTCTTCGATTGTGCGTGAATATATTAATATATCGTCAATGAATATTAGCACAAATCGATCCAAATATGGATGAAAAATGCTATTCATTAAACACATAAAAGTTGCAGGAGCGTTGGTTAGCCCAAACGGCAAAACCACAAACTCATAATGACCATACCTTGTCCTAAAGGCCGTTTTAGCGATGTCCTCGTCTTTAATTCGTATTTGATGATATCCTGATCGCAAATCGATCTTAGAGAACACCGTTGCACCTTTCACTTGATCGAATAATTCATCAATCCGGGGTAAGGGATATTTATTTTTGATGGTCAACTTGTTCAATTGTCTGTAATCGATACACATCCGGAGAGTACCATCCTTTTTCTTCACAAATAAAACTGGAGCTCCCCAGGGAGACACACTAGGACGTATGTACTCCTTGTCTAGTAATTCTTGCAACTGCATTTTTAGTTCGGTTAGTTCAGGTGTACTCATTCTGTAGGGTGCTCGTGATACTGGTGCTGCCCCGGGTGTCAGCTCTATGGTAAAGTCTATATTCCTTCGCGGTGGCAGTCCAGGAATTTCCTCTGGAAATACATCTGTGAATTCCTGTATTACAGGAATGTTGTGCAAAGAAATTGATTTATCCTTAGAATTCGCATATCCCACTTGGATAGCGTAGACTTGACACCCCTTCCGTACGCATTTTATCAGTTGGTTGGCAGTTATCGGGCGGACTTGCACCGATTGCTTAATTCCTTGCATTTCTTTCCTGTTTCCTTGCTGATCTCTGTAGTAAATAACTTTAGTTTTGCAATCAACTAGTGACCAGTGTTTTTCTAACCAGTCCATGCCAATCAGAATATCGTAAGATCCAAGAGGAAGTATATTCAGATCAGCCATTACTGGTTGGTCTGCTATGACAAATGAGCAATCATTGATTTTAGCTGTTACCCGCCGCTTGGCTCCGGTAGCCAATTGTACGAGCCAAGGATTTTTAAATTTAACAGGTTGTAAATTACAACGTTCCACTACCTTTGGACTTACATAGCTTAACGTAGCCCCAGGGTCAATTAAAACAGATATGGTAAGGTTTGAAATTTTACCTTCGAACTCAACCATGGTTGGCTGATATTCCGCCTGACGATCTTCCAGAGCCGCGTTAATTCTGGGTATACTGCGACCAACCTCGCCCACAGTTGAGGCTTCATGAATTTGGGATAATTGCTCCGTTCCTTTTCGCTGTGGACAGTTTTTAATGTAGTGAGGTCCCCCACAACCCCAGCATTGTAATGGAGCTCTTGCAGTACCTTCATTGTCCAATCTTGGTTGCTGTTCGCTGATCTTGGACTCGCTGGTGGCTCTGAACTTAGCTGTAGTTCTTGGTACAAACCTGCTGGTTGCTCCTTTGCCATTTCCCTTACTGCCATTGCTGCGATTTCCTTTGCTATTACCCACAGTCTTGAAACTTCTCTTATCATTCCATTTTCTGTTAGCAGTTTCCCCTTTCTGTTTACCTTGTTGATAACAGATTCTAGCCTTGCGGATTACCTCATCCATCGATTTTGGATTATCAAACTCAATCCGCTCTCGCATGTATGCCGGCAAACTGCTGATGAATCGCTGGACTTTTGCCTTTTCTTCCCTTATGTATGGTACATAACGAAGTAAGGACGTAAAGCGAGAGATGAATTCGTCCATGGTCTGCTGTCCTAATCGTAAATCATGGAACTCTCTTGCCTTCTCATCATAGAAGCGTTCCGTTAAATATCGCTCCTTGAAAAATCTCTGAAAATTATCCCATGTGATATTTTGTTCGGTGACTCCTTTTACTAACTTTACTTCCTCCCACCACAAAGTGGCCTTCCCTTGCAATTGAAAAATGGCCAGTCGTGCCTTCAGATTAATGTCGTATTCGTAAAGCTGAAAATACTTGTTCATATTTATGATCCAAGCTTCAGCCGCTTCCTCATGTTCTCCATCAAAATGCGGTGGTTTAATTTTGCGGAATTCACCTTGTAGCTCTACCTTCCGTCTTTTCGAGGTTAACTGGTCAAATACATTATCAGAGCGTTCCTCCTGTTCCTCCGATCCTTCAGGGGGTATATGATGGTTCTGTTCTTCAGATATCCTTTGCTGCTCTGCACTGGGATTAGCTGGTAATTGATTTTGTTTATCAGACAAACTCTTTAAGATTCTTTCTTGTTCCATTGTTAACCGAGCATTGTCTTCCCGTAGTCGAGCCATCTCATTCTTCAGTTCCTGCACTGTTTCCAATATCGCCTGATTCGTGACTCTGGCTTCTTCCCCAAGCTGCACCCATAGTTCTGGGTTGTTCTCGGAACCGGGTACTCCCTGTCCCATTGCGGGTCGTCGTGGAATGTTATCCATTCTCCTCATATTTCTATTCTCAAACTTGAACCCTGTAATTCATTCAACAATAAAAAGGATCATTCAAAAGTATTATCAATAACCATCTTTGTTAGTCATTGTATATAGTGTATTTGTATGTTCTTAATGTTCTTAATATTCTTAATATTTTTACTCAGAGGCCACAGTGCTGTAGCTTGGCTCTGATACCATATGTCACTACCCAACAGAAAAAACTTTTTAAATAATATCAAATATCAATGTTTTATGCGGCTAAACCTTAATATATATATAAATATATTAGCACTATAATCTTGTCCCGAATCTTCATAGCCAAGCTGGCATTAGTAGCCTGAGCTGGCATATGGATGTGCTGGCGGTCGCTTGGTCCTTCCCGCCGTCACCTGAACTTGGATCGATAAGATCACCTGGCGAATTTAATACCACGCCTCGGTAATGCTCCTCTGGTTGTCTGGATAGATCCGCTCTTCTCCTTGGGAATTACTTTCCTGTACGATCCTTGGAATGGTAGCTATAGTAATAAATTCTCTGATCGAAACCTGCATCCTCTCGGGATTACACCTAATCTAACGGATCGAATTTCCCCACAGCGATCAACAGTGGATTTTGAAGGTCTTGTGATCAAAAGGGTTTGTCTAGGGTTTCATTGTCATTATCCGGGTGCAGGGAAGCAGTGCCTCTCGGCTCTGCATGCCCTGGTTTACCAGGGAATTTCAAAGTTCACACTGCCATCCCACAGAACGACTATCGTCTGGAGAGAGGATTCTGTCGCCAGTATACTGCGAGGAGTGGTCGAGTCTTTCGCGGTTCATCTGGAGGTAAATAGAAAATCCCCTTTTTGATTAACCTAGACTGGTTCCTTATTGTTTATGGGTTGAGCAGATTTAACCGATTAACCTTTGGTTGCAGGGTCTCTGAACATAAAATTTATGGTGACGCCCGTGCCTTCAGAGTTCAAGCTTCGACTGGAAATCACCAGGTATGTAGCTCTAGCTACGGCTGGTAATTTAATTAACCTTGGCAATGTCTGAGTATGGATTCTTTGTCATGCCAGGAGACTTATCATGCTCCGTTATGGCTAGTCCGAGGGACGGACTTCTTCGCATTGGGTTTCTGGTCGGAGGGTTTCAGTTCCCTGGTTGTATTAGACGGTTCTGTTACTTTAGGTTTACTGTAAATTTTGACCCATAGGAACCCGTCGAGGGAGCTGGGAATGCTCATTATCAAATGGGCTTGCTCTAACAGTTTTACCAATTGAATGTAATGATTGATGTTACGAATTCTTGTATGGTCTTCTGGGTTCACAAGATTCTAAACTTGCTCTGGTTATTTTTGTATATTTGCTCTCGGCATCCAACTCGCTGTAATTTCAATGTCTTTTCCGATATATGTTAAGAATCGCACAGACTGTCCGTGCTTCCCATACTTACCAGTCTTTTATATATGTGAATACATGAAGTTATGTTTTAATTGATGCGCCTACAGTTGTGATGATACCGAGGATTTCATTTTCTTTATTTACAACTGTATTTCTGTTTGTTTTCCGTGACCTGAACATGTAACAGTGAGTCGAAATGACTATGCTTACAGTGATATGCTCTGACATTTGATTCGGCGGGCGGTTAGTTATGAGTATATGTGTATCATGGTGAACTCTGTTCCGCCATTATTCACAGCTTATGGTTAAAACCCATTTAGCTATTCCGAATGTTATGACAGAGGCTTGATTTCATTTTGTTTAATATTATAGTTAAATGGTTAGATGTGTAATCCTGTACTTATATCAATTATTTCATTTGCTGGTAAGATTGTACAGTCGTTCCGTCTCGGTCGACATTGCTAGAGCCATTTAATAGTGAAGTCTTGTGTTATTATGACCAGACTTGCACGCCTTCAGGTGTGAGCACAGGGGTCGCATGTATCTATTAAACCCTCGGTTCTGTTTCTTGCAATAATTCTTGGATTCTGCTATGATATTTCAATTGCATGTTCCAGTTATTTATAATTCGACTGTTGCCATAATTACTTAACTCGGATGACTGTGTTTTCTTTTATTTTGTTGAACTATACTCGTGCAGTTATGAATATAACTTGTGACTTTTCTACCTGGTTACAGTCGATATGTTACCTGATATTTCTCTGGGTTTGACAGTTATGAGTATAACTTGTGATTTTTCTATCTGCACACAGTCAATACGTTACTTGATATTTCTCTGAATTTGTCTACTGATTAAAATATTTAGAATCATACTAGTTATTATAATCTTTAAGAGAACAAATGCTTTATTCCATCTTGCTTATGTATTCATACTTACAGTAGGTAATAATCCTGTAGGTTTATAATAAAAGCTTCTCTCTCTCAGATACTAATAAAATCCTATGTTACAGATAACTAATAACTTTTCAGTAAAAGATAAGACTCCTAATTAATGCTGTAACCTTAATGTACTTACCTGCACCGTGCCTTCCTTAACTTGTACTTGCTGCCTGTTCCTGAATCTGGAATAAACTCATATAAAGCTTGTTATCCACCCAACCAAGAGCTCAGTCACTAAGACCTGACGCTCCCCCCCAAGCTCACTTGCAGGCCACTGCCTTCCACAAGATAACGCCTGCTAGCAGCAGCGCGATAAAATGCACTATGGTGCTGGTACTATCTGATCCCCATCAGACATAGTACCCTCTTGCTTCTCTTTTTCCTGTCTGTTCTCTAACAGCCCAGGCCTTTTTCCTCTTCCCTCTTCTAAGGTAAGGAAAAAGTGGTTAGGGTTGCCCCTGGCAACTGTTTCTTTTAATTAAGGAATAAGAAGTAAATAACTTTTCCTAACAAAGTTATCTACCCTATTATTGAATTCATAATTCTGAATAAATAATATTTCAATATTAATAAGGTAATAATTCCTGTTTTCACATTTACCTACCATGGTAATTT
>APFE030407132.1:100051-121110 GCA_000404065.3 Pinus taeda | reverse complement strand
AAGGCCTACAGCATTGGTGATTGGTACTTTTACCAACACCATACAGTAATCAGAATATATGGTTGTGAGTTGAACCCTTATAGGCTTCCAAGCTATGTCCCTATGAGACTTTTTGCCTTAGAGTATTTTACGCAGTTTGGAAATGCAGACTTTGTCCATTTCCACAGTAAAAACAAGAAGGTGCAACTAAAAGTAAGGAACCAGCTACGCCCATTTCTATACAACAAAAGGGAGGAAGGATGGAAGGAAGCAGATTTGATCCTAGAGACCCTCAAATTGCAAACTAGTTTCCAATGGGTACCTTATGCCCTAATCATTTCATTTCCCTCAGGAGGGTAAAATACAAATTGTGTGGCTATGCTCACGTGAGACTGCCTCATATTGTGAAATATGCCAATTCATTAAGCTGGAAAGAGGGCACTCTAGAAGAGCCAATGACTAGAGAGCAAATGCTACAAAGAGAAGCAAAGAATATTGAGAAAGAGGCTGACTTGGAAACTTGTGGGCAGGCTTCCTCTTCCTATCAAAGGCAACTTGGAGTAGCTGCCTCATCCTTTACAGCCCAGCAGCAAGTAGCCGAAACTGTTCAACAGGAATCAAGCAAGGATAAAGGGAAGTAGATGGAGCAGGAATAGCCACCTCCTATAGCAGAACAACAAGCAGAAAAGCAAGTAGAACAGCAAGAAAAAGGGCAAAAAGAGGGGCAGCCAATACAGCAAGAACAAACAGCTGAAGCCCCAATATCCACTGAGCAACAAGCTCAAGAGAATGTGCCTCCTAGGCAAGAAAAGACAGTGGAGGCCTTAGTGCTGCAAACTCCACAGTATGAAGAAAAGGGAAAGAAGAGGGATAGAGCGCAGGAGACTCCCCTCACCACATCCACAAATCAAGGGGAGAAAAGGGAGAGAATGAATCCCCTCTCCGAGGAAGAAATGCCTATTGGGCAATCATTGGGCATAGGCCCACCGAGCATGGAGGCATCTGCCAGTTCCTTTCAATGGGAACAAGAAAGAACCCTTGGAGGAGAGGTTAGCTCCTCAAGTCAGCAAATGAGAGCTGAGACAGGCATCAAGCAACAATTCATCGACATTAAAAGGAGAAATGAGCCACTCAAGCTCCAAATCTACAACCAATTGCTTAAGATGGCCCCTACCAATCAGCAGAGGCTTATGTCAGCCTACGGCATAACAGAAGGGAAAATGACCATGATTCATTTCATGCCAACCATGCTGTAGCCACAGTCAGCTGCAGACTATATAAGAACCAACCTTGAGGTTCTTGCCAAGGACATCCACCCTATGGACCAAATAGAACTTCACAACGAAAATGGGTGAGATTGTATATTCCAACACTGGCAAAGATAAATACCTTATTGGGCAAATAGTTGGGAAAATAACCTGAACAATTACAGCTTGCCCAACTTTAGTTGGAGAAGGCATCCTCTCAGGCCAAAGACAACAGGATCAGGTCTTTGGAGGATATAATCATAGAGCTTGGGCATGACCCAAAGGATCCAAAAGCTATACAAACGCTGCTGAAAATAAGAGACGCAGACCTTGCAGCTCTAAGAAAGATGATTAAAATCCCAGCAACCCTTCACCCTCAAACCAAAGAGGTTTCCCAGCAAAGACAGGACCAGGATGTAGCAACATTCCTGGTAGGACTGCACAAACAGCTAGTGCAAACATAAGGGAAGCTGGAAGAGACAGAGGCTGCATTGCATGCATCCCTACAGCAGAAATAAGGAGGTTAAACTTCTCAGCCCCCTCCAGAGATCATAAACCTTGAGGAGCCCCCACAGACTACTGCTCCTCCCACCGGGCAGACAGCTCCATCAACATCAGCACCAGCACCAACCTCAGAGCAGGCTCCGAGCCTTGATATGCAGAAGTTGATGAGTGAAATCAAGATCCTAGAAGCCCAGATGACAGAGCTAAATGAAGCCAAGGAGAATTTAGCTAAGCTAAATGAAAAATATGACAAATCCAAGCAGAATGTAGCTGAAAAAGGGAGAGAAATAAAAGCTCTCAAAGAGAAGATAAAGGAGCTGGAGAAAGAGCTCACCCTTGACAAAGTGGTGGCTGAGGTCAAGACAGTTTTGTGGCCCAACATTGGCCAATTAATAATAAATCAGTGGCAGTATATTGAGACTATCCATGAGCAAAGGGAGCTCATAGGCAAAGCACAGAAGGAAGTCCATAGAGCAAGGGCATCTCTAGGCAGTATGCCTGAGATAGCCAACAGAATGATCAACGTTCTTAATAACCACACAGGTCCTCAGCTGGCAGCAATAGGAATCTCCAACAGAACTGAAACCATCCAGCTGATAAAGAGGGTCCTCACATTGAAAAGCCTGGTACAAACATTGGATAGAAGAAGCCAGGACATGCAAACAGAAGTCAACAGATTCATGGATAAGTTTGCAGCATTACAGGGCAGAGGTCTTCCTGGCTTGCTAAATAGTGCAGGGAGACTACTATCACATGAGAATTATGCAAAAAGGGTGAACAATTTTGCCACCAATCAGATCACTCAAGGATCAGGTACTTTAGAGGTAACAGGGCCAGCATCTGGGCAAAGTCTCTATGACAGAGTAGAGAACTTATTTTTTATTATGAATGAGATCAGACATTTGTTTGAAGTGCCTCCAAACTTCTACAAATACACATAGGCAGATGAAACCTTAGATGCAATTTTGAGACATCAATTGCCTACACAGGAGTGGTGGACTAGAATGATACAGTTGTTGCTATAAACAGGAGGCTTTCATCAAAGTTTTTTTATCAAAAAACATAAGTCATCATTTTCAAAAAATGTGATGCATACACTATGACTGGAGAAGAGTGGAATGAGCCAACTCAGCAGGAAGATTCGGCCACTAAAAGCAACACTGACAGCTACAGGTAACAGGGCCGAGAAAGCTACAGCATGACAAAGCATAAAGACACATCATTCAGCATTAATGCAGAACGCTCAACCGACTCAGTGGCCTCCAAAGGTCAAGAAGATTTCTAACAGAATTAAAGACTAATTATTTTATATTTAGGGCAGCAATAACTTCCTTATCTGCTATTTTGTAAAGTTGGTGAGTGTATTTAATTTATCAAGTGACTCAGCGGTTCAGATATTTTGTGAAAACCGATTGTATATATTCCCCCTTGCATAAGCTTGCAGGGGTTGTTGTTTCTTGTTAAAAAGGAGAACTCGACTGTAATTTCTGGAAGAATAATAAAAACAAAGCTTGGAGTTTACAGGAATTGGGTCTTACTGATGCATGCTGTCTTGGAACCATTGAATGCTATAGGATTCTAGTGCTATGGCTTAATATAATAAGTGTTCTCTATCTCTGTTAATGTTTTATTATTTGTTTAACTCACATCTCTCATATTTTTGTTCTAAATCTAGGAGAAAGAAAAAGAATAGCTCCAGGATTTGTCCATGGAGACACCCTGATCTCAATCTGTCTTACTATAAATGTTTCTATGACTTCGCTGTTTTATTGGATTCTTAACTGCTCCAATAAACCCTGAATATTTCACAGTTACTATTGTAATTCATGTATGCTACTAAGTAGAAATTGTTGTTCAAATTGTTATCACACTGTCCGTAATTCCATTTCCCACTGTTTCACTCACTGATCAGAATTTATATTAAGAATAGCCATCTAGCCTTGCAGTAAAACTTCCTCCATCACAGGCACCAGGACTGTCTCAGATTTCTGACTCCATATGCCCAATGGACTAGCATCTTTCACACATTTCATGCCCTTCTCACAACAACAGTTCACAACCAAAGTCTCAAACAAAAAATTGAAACTTATAACTAGCCTAAAATCTTCACAAAATAGAGCTAAAACTTAAAGAGAGAACCCTCTCTGATTATAGGTAGGCTAGGACCTATACTCCAAAGCTTGGTTAGTGGTTACCTCGGCCGTATTCCCTTGGGAGTCATAGGGAACAACCTGGGTGTTAACACCCATGTATCCCCTATACTTCTCAAATGAAATTCAACTAAAATATTCACTAATCCATGATGATATAAAGTTGTTTCTATTGATTCAACTTTTTTTTGGACATTTGTTGCCATTCTTCTTAGACTATTCAAAAGGAAAAAGGGAAGATTGAGGGTTCCATTCTCTAGAAAATTCATTAACAAACGTATATGATAAACATACATAGACCCAAACCTTCCTTCACATGTAAATTTTTTTTGCAGTATTAGCAACATGTTACTCCATTTGTTTTTTAGTGTTGAAATTGGAATCCCTTTCCTAAATATTGTAACATCCATACCTGGGTTTTTAAGAATCACCTTCGAAGATTCATCATGAAATTCTTTGTTTTGAAACCATCTTTCTCCTAGTCTCAGGAGTTCTGTTGCTTCTTCTATGAAGGATTCTGTGACTGCAAATTTGATATCCCCTATTTCCATTTCCATGCCATCAAATGATCTTGCAAAGGATTTAGTGATTTCCTTGTGGTAGCCATCAAATGTTTCAATAAAACATAACCATCTAGCCTTCTGTAACATCCCCTTGAGCTGCGGAAATCCCTCCTTGTATTTTACTCCTATGGGCTCAGTTCTAACAATAAGCCCCATATCCTCGATTCTCGGTTACCATTCAAAACTACTCTCATTGTCTAAGAAATGGAATGACTGCATATATGGAAATGGAGTGACTGGGTATATGGAAACAAAATGATTATGGATATGGAAATGGGATGACTGGGTATATGAAAACAGAACGACTGTGGATATGGAAACATAATGACTATATACACGAAATGGTTGCATAAATATGAGAGAAAAACTTAAGAGTTGGCATGTAATAAATAAACAGTTAGGGTTTGGAGAGTCGTAGATAGGTAGGTCATGTCGTTAATCTGACCATTAACAGGTGTAGCTATGGAGGACTAGTTAAGTACAAGTTATGGAGTTTGAAGTGGACATCAGTTATGAAGGAACCATTGGATCGTTTGTCAGTGAAGCCAGAAGATATGACGGAGACATCATGGCGGTCAAATCATATGATGGTTAATTAAGGAGACATGTGATCATACATGTTATATAAGCTTATCTTTTCAAATTGCTTTTTGAAATAAATTTTTGCATTTACCTTTGGAACCTTTACCTTCCACTTGCTAATATTTTTATGTTTGATCCACAGGTACTTTAGGCATGATTGGTCTTCAAAGTTTATTTTTTCTTGAATTATCTAAATACATGATTTTATTATGAGCTAGACACTTTTGCTTAGACTGATAAACAAATTGTTGCTGCAGAATCAGACTAGCTGCAGAACAGGATCAGTTGTGGAATGGAATCAGTTGGAGAATGTGAAAATAGCTGCAGAATGTGAAATAGAGAGTAAAATATGGCTTATGAATGAATGAAATGGAAATGGCTGTGTAAGTGAAAATAAGACAAGATGATAAATGAAGAATGGAGATGAAAGAAATACTAGGAAAAGAAAAATTTATTAGTGAAATATGGCAATGGAGAGAAGTGGAACTGTAAAAGAAAAACAGAGTAAAGTGAGATGAGATAATGAATTTTTATAGAATGTAGGGTGACTGTGGCTTTTTGTCAACACTTTTTACATAAAGGAAATGGAAAATATAGGGTGTCAGAAACTTCTGATTTTCACCCTATATTATCTGTATAAGCATGCCATTCAATGATTGGTTTTCACCCTTATACAGTTTACTTTTTATTTTACTTTTTAATTTATTTTATATATATATATATTTTTAGATAGGAAAAATAAAGACTAAGTTGGTGGAGAAGAAGGATTCTTCTTCACTAACTTCATTTTAGAATTGTTCTAGAAGATCTTGATGAACTCCTCCTTTGAAATTGGTTTTTTATATATTTTCAATTTATGACCATTCACAAGAAGAGGAGTTTGACTTTCATCTATTTTTCTGATCCTCACTGCTCCATTACTAAAGACGTTTTCAATCTCATATGGCCCAAGCCAATGAGTTTGAAACTTCCCTTGAAAATCTTTAAACTTTGAATCAAATAACAGTGCCCAATCTCCTTCTTGAAACCTTTTATCCTTGATGTATTTATCATGCCATTTAGCCCTCTGTTGTTGGACTATACCAGTCCTTTGAACTACTTCTTGCCTAATTTCATCAAGTTCATTTAATTGCTCCATTAGATGTTTTTGAGCCTCTCATAATTCCATCCCCAACTAGACTTCCATATTGAAAGTTCTGATTTGGATCTCTATAGGGAACAGGAGTTGTTTCTCATAAACAAGTTCATAGGGTGTATGTCATGTTGTGTTCCTCCATGTAGTTCTATAGGCCCATAAGGCTTCAAGAAGCCTTTCTGCCCAATCTCTTCTATGTAGATGCACAGTCTTGGTAGTGATTCCTTCAATCACTTTATTTGTAGACTCCACTTGACCATTTTCTTGTGGATGGTAGGGAGTAGATTTCCTATGCTTGATCTTGTATTCCTCCAGAAGCCTTTCCACCATGTTGGATGTGAATTGAGATCTATGATCTATCACAATTTCTCTTGGAACACCAAAACAAGTAAAGATGTCCTCAAAAACAAAATTAACTACATATTTTTTATTAGCAAAACGTAATGCTTTGGCTTCTACCCATTTGGTGGCATAATCAGTGCATACCAATATATACTTTCTCTGCTTAGATGGAGGATTAATTGGTGCAATAAAGTCTAAAACCCACTTTTAAAAAGGTTCGATAAGTACCTAAGTTTGTAATGGCATTTCATTTGAGGAAGCATGTTTCCCTACCCTTTCGCAGCTGTCACATTTTCTAACATATTCTTTAGCATCCTTGAAGATGGATGGCCAATAATATCCTAAAGAAAGGATTTTATAGGTTGTCCTCTTGTCAGGAAAGTGTCAACCACACGGCTCATCATGACATGATTTGAGAATATCAGGCATTTCATCTTCCCTAACACACCTTTTGATCATAAGATCTGGCCCTATTTTATACAATTCGTTAGTGATCCATGAATATCTTGCAATTTCTTGAATAATCTTTCTTTTCTCTCTAGGAAACAAATGTGAAGGTAACTTCTTTGTAACCAAGTAATTAGCAACATCTGCAGACCAAGGAGTTTGAGTAGTTACTGCAAAAGGATATCTATCAAGAAACGTATCTTCAACCAGAGAATCTTCTTTGATATTCTGAATCCTGGACAAGAAATCAGCAACTGTGTTTTGTTTTCCAGGTCTATCTAGCACAGTAATGTTGAATTCTTGCAAAAGTAAAAGCCATCTTGTAACTATGCCATTAGTAATAGGTTTCTTTCTAGTTGCAGAGTGATATGTATGAACAAAGGTTTCATAGCCTGTTATATAGTGTCTGAACTTATGAATTACATGAACAACAGCTAAAAATTCCTTTTCAGTCAGAGTATAATTCAACTCAGTGGGAGTCAAATTCTTACTTGCATAGTAAATGGCATAAGGAATCAAATCTTTTGGTCCCAATACAGCTCCCAGATCTGTATCTGAAGCATCTATGCAAATATGGAAAGGAAGTTTCCAATTTGGACCTCTTAAAATAGGTGCTTCGGAAATTTTTTCTTTCAAGGTTTCAAATGCTAGTTGGCAATTAGGATTCCAACTGAATTCACAATATTTTGTAAGCAATTTAAAGAGTGGAGATGATATTTTAGTGAAGATTTCTATAAACCTTCTATAGTATCCTATAAATCCTAGAAAACTTCTAACATCCTTTTGGCAATTTGGAATTGATAACTTAGAGATAACTTCAAATTTAGATTTTTCAACTTTAATCCCATCTCCCGAAATGTGATGTCCTAAAACAATACCTTCTGTAAACCTCATAAAACATTTTTCATGGCATAGTGAAAGGTTTGTTTCTTTACATCTTTTGAGAACTTTTTCCATATTTTCCAAAGCTTCTTCAAATGTGTTTCCATAGACTATAAAATCATCCATATATACCTCTACACAATCATGTATTAGATTAGAAAAAATTCCTGGTACTGCTTGTTGGAATGTTGCAGGAGCATTACACAACCCAAAAGGAAAGACTCGGTAGGAAAAAGTTCCCCATGGACAGCTAAATGTGGTTTTACCCTGATCCTCAGGAGCTACCTGAATTTGATTATAATCACTAAAACCATCCAAGAATGAGAAATACTTCTTACCTGCTAATGTATCTAACACTTGATCTATAAAGGGAAAATGAAAGTGATCTTTAAGGGTTGTTTTATTAAATTCTTGGTAATCAATGCACACCCTCCATTTACCATTCTTTTTAGGCACAATTACCGAAGGAGAAACCCATTGGCTATCTGAAATTGGGTAAATGAAGTTTGCATTTAGTAATTTTTGGAGCTCTTCTTTTACAATTTCCCTAATATTTGGATTCATTCTTCTTTGAGGTTGTCTGATCGATCTACTATTTTCCTCCATATAGATATGATGGATACAAGTCTTAGGATAAATGCCTTTCATGTCGGTGTATTCCCACCAAATGCAGCAGAATGTTTTTGTAATGTTTTGGTTAGCTCTTTTTGTTGTAGTTTCTCCAAGTTTTTGTTTATGTTCAATGTCCTACCTAGAAAAATTTCAATTGTAGAGCTACCAAACTCTTCCATAGAATAGAGAGACATCTTCCTAGATGACAAGTATTCAACATTAGATTTTTCTTGAAATTGTGCATGATCATATTCTGAAGATGTTTCAAAATTTTCCATTGTATTCAAAATTTGACCATCTTCACTAATTTCTAATATAGTAAAGAGAGGCTGAATATCATCCTCATCATCAATCCATTCCTTGTCATCTATTTCTGTGATTTCTTTTGCTTGAAGATACATAGTCAATTTCTTTGTTGAATTACCATCAGAAATATACATGTCACCAGATCTACAACTAATAAAAGCATCATCTGTGGCCAGCCAAGGTCTTCTTAACATGAGTGGGTGTCCTCCTAGATTATTCTTGGGAGTTAAGATCATGAAATAAACAAGATATTCCCAAGAATCTAGGGTACTGAAATATCTTCTAGCACACCATGTGGTTCGATTACTGATCTATCTGCAAGTTGTAGTAAGGTAGTTGTGTAAAGAAGATTGGGAAGTTTAAGCTACTCCATAGTTTGTCTACTCATGATGTTTATTGTTATCCCTAAGTCAATAAATGTATTTGGAATTTCAATTCCATTTATATATGTCTTGACAATTGGACTTCCTGGATCCACATATTTCTGTATGGACATTTTTCCCATCATTATGTCTACTATCTTTCCTACCAGGTGAATTATTTTTGTTTCTTTTGATTTTCTTCCTGGTCTTTTGATGCTCAACTCCTTTATTGTCTTGGCTCGAATTGGAATTTCTCTAATGGCTTGTAGCAAAGGAATTTTGATACAGATATTCTTCAATTCATCTAGAAAATCATAATTGGGCAACAAGATCTATTTTTCTACCCCTCTATCAATTTGTAATCTCTCAGGACAAGGAGGTGTAGAAGTAGATGTTGGTTGCTCAGTGATAGGAGTTATGTTACTTGGTTCTTTTTTTTTTTATTTTTCAATGTTTTGGTTTTGGAGATATGTTTCCTCAAAAAATTTATTGAGTTTTAGAGAATCTTCCTCAGAAGTGTCTTGTTCTTGAATAACTACAGAAGGTCTTTCCTTTTCTAATATGCTACCAGATCTTAGTTGAACATCATTAAGATCTAGAGGAGTAAACATGTAAGTTGGAAATTGTTGTCCTTCTACCATGTAAGCATTATAAGGGTTTTTATTGTTGGGGTTTGGTAATGGTTGGGTAGGTAGCTGATTTGGTTTCTGCTAAAATGGCAGCAAGAGTTGAGGATTTTGACTTTGTTGTGGGGGTTTTTGTGGAAATGGCAATTAAATTTAAGGGTTATGATTTTGAAGTTGTGGCTACGAATTTTGCTTCTGATTTTTTGGGGGAGGATAATTCTAATAGGATGGAGGATATTGATAATATTGACAAAATATTTCATAAGGATTTTGTACCCCTTGTGCCCATGGTTGAGATTGATACTGAGATTGAGTTTGAGGTTGAGGTTGAGGCCAAGGTTTCTACCAAGAATTCTAGTTTGGTGGGGTTGAAGATACATTTGATTGTTAAATCTCTGATTTTGGGGACCCAACCAAGGTCTTCTTATAAAAAACAAAGAGATTCTGCAAAATTTGGGATTGTTTCCTCTTGAAATATAGCCTTAAGACCTGGGATTGAAGAACAACCCTTGGTTTCATGGCTTTCCGAACAGATCATACAAGTTTTTACAATTTTTGCATCTAAAGGGAATTCCCTTAGAGCATGTTTCTTTCTGTATTTTGGAAAAAAATGGGTAAAGTATCAGCCTCTGTTTTCTGTTTGTTTTGAATTTTAAGGGTGTCTAGTTGCTCACTAAGGCTCCCTAGAATGTCAGTTTTAAACTCATCAAACATATTGCCAATTTTTTCCCTGCTTACAAATCGAGTTGCAGATTTGTTTGCTCTAACAAGAGAAGGATCTCTTGACCCTTTCCCTATTTTAGATTTCCCTCTTGAGGGATGAACACACAGTTCTCCTATATCACTCAATGGAAGTTAAAAGATATATCCCTTCCCCATTATGTTAAGGATATCTATCCACTCATCCCTAATGGCTTTTAATAAAAGAGCTTTCAGAGTTTCTTCATCTAAATTGTTCATCTTTGCTCTTTTCAAATTATAGCTAAATATCTCAATCAAATCTTCTAAGTTTTCATCCTCTCTTTGCATCATTTTGAACACCTCATCTTTATGATTGGTAGGCATGCAATAATCCAAGTACCTATCCAAAAATTCCTTTTTCATGTCATTCCATGTTCTAATGGATTGAGTGACTAACCCCATGAACCATTTCATAGCAGCTCCTTTCAGTGTTGAAGGAAACAATTTAAATTTTTGAGAGTCTTCTAGATAGTCATAAGTTCTGCAAAAGACTTCAAACTCAAACAAAAATGTTTCAGGGTGCTCACTTCTCAGCCCATAGAAGTTTGGGAGGAGAGACGGTGAGATATTTTTCATTGTGGTATGTGTTTCCTCATCCAGTATAGGGAATCCAAAAGAGTTATCTACTTCCCTATTTCCTCTGCCTCCTCCACTATTACCTCTACCTCGTCCATTATTTCCTCTACCTCTCCCTCTACCCCCTCCTCCAAACAGTGAGAATTCTCCATCTTCTTCTTCTTCTACCATTATAGTTTCTTCAGAGTCAATATAGGGTTCAACCTGCAAGGTTATCCCCTCCTCCTCTGGTTCTTCTATTAATGGACTATGGGAGTGAGGTTCTACTTCTTTTTCTCCACCAGGTACTCCTAATTTTTCAACTATAATGGGATCTCCTGTGGAGGTAAGAAAAACTATTCCTACTATTGGAGATTCAAAATTTTTCTCCCCTAGGACAATCTTGGTGGAAGAAGTAGGAGATTCTTCTGATTGGGTTGTTGCCCTTGGAATTTCAGGAGTCCTATGGCTGGGAATATGAGTTTGGGATGGAGGTGTGTCTTTTCTTACTCTTGGTCGAGTAGGTGGTGTTGTAGGAATCGAACTTTTCCCCCTAGCTATAAATCCACCACTAGAGTCTCTTTCTCTATGCATGTCATTGTTTTGTTTTCTTTTTTTTAATGTAAGAGATAAGGCTACCTAGTTACACTTCCCTAGTAATGGTGCCAAAATGTTTGGTCAATTTAGTGTCCTAAATTGCTCTACATAAATTATCAATCCAGGTATCACAAACTGATGAAGTGTAGTTCCCTGTTTGTGCTAGATGGCCCTTCTTACTTCATTGTTTTTGTGTTTTATGCTGTTTTAGGGGTTTTTGGTCCTTTAATCCCTAATGATTTACAATATAACTAACAAAATCTTGAATCTAACTTTGGTAAAGAATGCTAAGAACCTAAAGAAATGAGAATTAAAAGAGCTTAAGTAAGGTTTGGAAGCAAATTTTAATCAAGAAATGAAAACAGAGTTTCTATTTCTGCTCTTATAATTATTTCCAAATCATGAACTAAAAACTAAAAAGTAAAATTGCAACTATTGTCTAATCAATTACAAAAACTAAATGAAATACTAAAAATGGAAGTGAAATTGCAGTTAATGTCTAATCTATCATGGAAACAAAACTAAATGAAGTACTAAAACTGAAAATGAAATTGCAATTGATGTCTAATCTATTATGAGAACAAAACTAAATGAAGTACTTAGTTACTCTGCCTCTCAATTTTGGAAGAAAACCCTCCTTGTGATGACATTTTGACAAATTTTGTACTTCATTATTCTAAGAGAAGATAAATGAAAAAATGCAGAAAAGACTCATTGCATGAATGAAGTATTCAACCACTTAGTTTAAGATGAGTTATCAACTAGAAGGGCTCTTTAGAAACATTCATTAACACCATGAGTCGATAAACTAGTAATAAAATGGCAAGAACAGTAATGGCACTGATCAGTCTAATTGAAAACTTAAAGACTAGTGAAACAGTAAATGAAACAAACTACATTATACTACTAAATTTCAACTTCTAACTACTTATAAAAACTTTAAAGAAATTTAAACAAAAAAAACTATTCTGCACTTAAAGAAGCTATTCTACATTAGTAAGAAAATGATAAGGATTGCATTATAAACAAGGTTAGTATGGAAATGATTATGAACACTATGAGAGGAAATGATGAATTTATAGTTTAACTAGAAAAGACAAAACAAAATAAAATAAAACCTCATTCAGCGCAGGGGCCCTCTGCAACTGATCAGGTTATGCGTACTTAATCAATCTCCAAGAAACTCTTTCACATATCCATAAACACATGCAGTCTTCATATTAAAATAGGAAAATGAGTTTTTCAAAATTATAGAACAGTAAGTCTGAGCTTAATACATGAGGAAATTCCAACTTCTTCTGAGTTCTTTACATAGGTATTTATAAGAAAATTATGCAACTGTTTGTGGAGAAAAATAAGATACAGCCAAAAACACGTAGAAGATAGGCACACATAATTTTCTTCCTCAGTTGTTGGAGACACAAATTCAATATGATGGTTGTTGGATTCGGTTGCACAAATGGTTGTTGGAATCCATGGGTTCAGTAAGTTCTTTCGGATAATGCTTCCCATCACTATGAAACATGTTGATTATCCACGAAACATAGTCATGTTGCCTTCAGTATCTTCATTTGACTTCTCCATTGAATGGTGTCTTGTACCATCTTCCTTGTCGACCTGGGCTAGGTGAATAGGACACGGTCCATGTCATGATGATTTCCAGGTTGCCCATGTAGTTAGCTTCTCCTCCTGACACCTGAAACCTGTTAAAACATGGAAGTAGCTACGGAACAACTGATTAGCTACAGAATAAGTTGTGTTCTGTAGCTAAAAGACAAAATTTTATTCAAATAGCAAAACATAAAAGCATAACATGTAAATCACTAAATGTCCTCCTTAAGGAAATATATATTGTTCATTGATTATAGGAATGCATTTCTTCATAGAAAAACAAAGAAAAAGGGATGAGAAGATGCTAGGGAAAGAGCAATTTTGAGGCTCAACAGCCGTCAAGAATGGTACACACAAATCAATATGAACTCGCTCTAAGATAGCCTCTGCTCGACTGTCTCAATCATGAAAGGAAGACTTGGTGTACTTTCCCAAGGTACAACCTTTACATGTGTGAACTTGCTCAAGTTTACCTTTGGGAAGTCTAGTAGATATCTATTACATTATCTTCAAAGCCCCATGATGCAAATGGCCCAACTGCCTGTGCCACAACTCACCAATGTCTTGGTTTTGCACCAATTATGCTTTCGTACTTAATGCTGCACAATAATATACCTCTATTTTATAGAGATTCTTCACCCAAATCTGTATTCTCTTGGTCCGATGCGTGGCTATGTGTCTTAGGAATGCCTTTCCTTTACTGAAGACAACATTGTAGCCTTTGTCCTCCAACATCACAACCTATACCAAGTTCTTCTTTAGTCCAAGCACATACATCACATCTATCAAGGTGAGAGGAGCTCCATGCTCCCTCTGAAAAGCAACCGTACCCACTCCTAAAACACTATACCTTCCATCATCACCCATCTCTATGTGCATCTTGAGGTCTTTCTCCTACAAGGCATTGAATGATTTTTTATCACCGGTCATGTGGAATGAGGCTCCACTATCAAGATACCAGACACAACCCATCATCGATTACACCATGCATGTGATGAGGGTAAAGTCCATTTCGAACTGAGAGGCTAATGCCTCACCTTTCGATCGTTCTGAGGATCCCTTCTTAGACTTCTTCGATGGGAAATTAGTCTCATAATGTCCCATCTTGTGACAATTAAAGCATCTTACTTTAGACATGTCACCCTTCTTCCCTCCATGAGAAGAATTCGATTTGAAATGGGAAGCCTTCCCCTTCCATTTCCTTGCCTTACTTGCTAAGGCAAAATTTTCTTCACCGTCATTCTTGGATGAAGAACCTCATGTGCTCCTCCTAATCTTCTCCTGCATAAGATCTGACCACAGTCATTCCCAATCTGGCAGTTTCTACCTTCCATTCACAGAGTCCTGGTAGCTATTCCAACTCTTTGGAAGGCAAAGGAGAGCGAGGCTCACCATATCATCATTGATAGCATTTATTCCCACACTGCCAAGCTCATCTCTATAGGTGGTGAGCTTGTTCATATATGTGGAAATAGTATCGCCCTTCTCCATCTTGATTCTTCAAAGCTTATCCTTGAGCGCCAATTTCCTCTGGTCACTACTATTCTGGTAGAGGTCCTTCAATCTCTTCCACATTGAAAATGGAGTATCCTTCCCATGGAGACTCAAGACAATATGGTCTCGAAATCCCTAAAGGATGATCCATCTCGCCTTTGCCACACACTTCTTCCACTCAACCAACTCTTGTGCATTAGTTGAAGCTAGCTTTGGGATTTCTTGATCAATGAATTCCTTCAAGCCATTGTCCTCTAATACAACCTCCATTCTATCTTTCCATGCTATGTAATTCGAGCTACCTTCCAAGGCATACTCGAGTCTCAAGCCACAGAACGCCATTGGCCAACCTCAAAATATGATATGAATTCGATTTTCACTTGCAACCCTGAACATCAAACTTCAAATTCTCTTCTTAGTATATTGTTCACAGCTCTGATACCATGTAGAAAATCTATGATAGGTTAACCCAATAATGCAATATAAATCAAAGCAGAATACTATAACCTACTTCTACTATCAATTTGCAGAAGTTTAAAGATCAAGCTGAACAATATAACCAAAAGAAGAAGAATCAATGGCACAATACACATGAAAATACTTTGGGGAAAGCCTCAACTAAAAACCCCACACTATTGTATTATCATACATGATGGAAATACATAGGAATTCTATAAATCCTTAGCTCTAATAGCTAGCCAGCTCTCAGTACAATCCTCACAGATGCTCATAGGAAATCTTGGCTTCTCTCCAGTCTTTCTCTCTGCCCTCCAAGCTCTTGTTTCCTTGTGATGTTCCTTGTGGATGATTTTCCTATTACTAAGTGGAAAACAACCCTTCAAAACTACGCAATCCTCAAGGATGAATCCTTGACTACATGCATGAGTTTTCTCCATGAGAAAACACATGCAACTGATAATACATTGTCCTTGAACATTAATCTCAACCAAGTCTTTCTCAAAATAAACATGCATGAGTTTCTGATAAGGGAATCTTCAGTTAACCGAAGTAGCACTAATTGAGTGCATTAATGCATCAACTGACTATTAACTCACTATTAGTTCCTCAAATAGTTTGGAACTAATTTAAATAGGCTTAGCTTAGTAAACTGAGTTAACTAATTATAATTCAAATATAACTCAATCTTATTGCCTTAATTTAAGCAATAACTCTTGCATGACTTTAGCAAGACTTCTAACTTGAATTTCTCAAACTAATTAATTTAAATTAATTAATTAATTATTTCCAAGTAGCTATTAAGACTAAATTCAATTTTAATTCACAATTTAGTTCAAGGAAAAATTAAATTGGAATATTCTTGTTGCCATATTTCAACAGAAGAAACATTCAAATTCATTGTATTGTCCAATCTATTCTCTACATTCATTGAGATGCAATTTCCGGGAATTTAATTGTAAGAAAATTTTGAGAAAAATAAATTGTTGAATAAGCGGCTACTAGTGCATGCCATTGAAAAGGAGACCACTAACATTGATCTTTTTCCTACACCAAAAAATATTAAAAAAAAAAAAATGGGGGAAGATACCTAAAAGTTCAAGAAATATGAGAAAGTAAGCACAAGGAAAGAAATGGCTTCCATCAAACATAACCTAGCACTCAAAATCATCTTTATATATCATAAAAGGGTATGAATAGTGGCAAGGAAGGTAACACAAGGAAAAGGAAGAGTGATTCTTATGTGCAATTATGAATGTAAAAATTTTACTGGAGTAGAAATGTCAGGGACAGAAAGACAGACCCCTTCATAGTATTGATAGCGAGTGGGATTGGAGCAACATTAAAATTCCCTGAGACAATATGAAATATCCTAAAGCAATGGAATAATAATTTGACAATGGAATGATGATGCATAAATAATGGTGACAACCTGATAGTGGAATAATAATATGCAGTGGAATAATAATTATTCAATATGGTGTAAATATTGATACCTCTAACATTCAATACATTATTCATGAACCAATTACATGTAGCATTAATATATTTCATTGCAACATTTTTATTGGAGAATCTTTACTGATACCTTCAACATTAATTACATTGTAGCAACGTCAGTGGTTATTATTGTTCGATGGCATTATTATTATTATTAAGCATTATTATTGTTCGATGACATTATTATTATCAAACATTATTATTGTTATTATTATCAAGATGGATATGGCATTATCAAGCATTCAATGACATTATTACTATCATTGCAGAATAGTCATATTATTTCACAAAAGTTATTCAATGTTCGAGAATATATTTGCGTCAAGCAATAGAGTACAATTATATTATGTCAAACAATAGAGTACAATAATATTATGATAACATTATGCAGTGATACTACGCCAAGCAATCACCATAATACGTGATATACATTGATAAGGCCAGAGACGTTGCCAGACACAACTCAACACAACAACATACAATGATCCAGGTGGATGTTGGTGGCTACCAACCTATCCCACTTGGACCCCTGCAACTGTCTCTTTCAACTTTTCATTTTCCTTATTTGTAGCACAATTTACTATTTTTAGCAGTATTTCGGGTCCTGAACTTCCGAAGCCGTTTTGAGGCCCTAAACGATGTTTTTTGGGAAATATGGGGGCAAAATGGATCCATGGATTGACATTTCCCTTCCCAAAGTTGTAGTGCTCGAATAGATCTTTCTAACGAGCTATTGTACGTGTCAAATGGAGATCGTATGCCAAAGTTACGACCCCGAGAAATTGAGGTACCAATTTACCCAAACGGGGCCCACAATTTGGCGTTTCATCTTCTAGGGTTAGTTTTTGGGATGTGAATGGTTTTCCATTGTTTGTCAACAATAAATAGGCTTTCGAGCCTCATTGTAACACAGTTGAGAGGCATGTAGCCACATCTCTTCTCAAAGATAAGCTACCATTTCCCTAGCTGTTTATGT
Source organism: Pinus taeda (assembly GCA_000404065.3). Taxonomy (NCBI): domain Eukaryota; kingdom Viridiplantae; phylum Streptophyta; class Pinopsida; order Pinales; family Pinaceae; genus Pinus; species Pinus taeda. Next base: position 103,443 of record APFE030407132.1, on the reverse strand, counting down.
CCATTTTCTGTTTGTAAGCATATCTCAGTATTTTACATTAATGAAATGAAGTATTATTTCCGCTGCATCTTTGTGTTTATGGTCATCTCTATAAGTTGTTGTGTTCTTATTTAAATCTGGATCAGTGGTATCAGAGTTGTATGCTTTTTCTTTGTTTTTCTTTGCATGTCCCCAATGAGGTCGGGATATAAGGAGTTAGGGCTTGAACTGGTCGAACCTTCACAAGACCAGCCCTGCAAATCCCGACGACCTCCCATGGCAGATGAGAAGAAAGATGATAGGATAGGAGTTCCTATCAAAATCTTGCTTGAATAAGCCCTCGAGCACCAAAGGAACTCGATGATGGATAGCTTTGCGCAGATCCTTCAGCGGCTACCCAGAGGTGATGCATCGGCTTCCAACAGCTACTCTGGAAATGCGACACCATTTAAGGTATAAGTTAGTTTCGAAATCCCCATCTTCGAGGGTCAAATAGATGTAGAGGTTGTAGATAAATGGTTAAATCTACTAGATGGCTATTTTTCTATTCATGAATTTTCAAGTCGGGAAAAGATTGTTTTTGCTCTTCTCAAAGCAGCTCCCCATGTCAAGGACTAATTGGAAACCTACTGCGAGTAGAAGGATGAAAGCATAGGCTCACTATTTTTAGCTGCACCCACTTGGGATTCATTTCGAGATGCCATCAAGGAGAAGTACTACCCTGTCAAAAGCTACAAGGACAAATACATAAAGTGGACCACGCTTCGATAGGGAAGGGACCAAGATGTGTCAAAGTTCACAAACATTTTTCATACCCTTCACACACAATTGGGTATCAAAGATTATGATCTGCATCTGGTACTCAAATACTGCGGCTGCCTACACAGATACATCCAAGAAGAGATGGAGTTCCTGAACATCTCCTCGCTTAGCACAGCGTACTGATACGCTCTCAAAATCGAGCAAAATTTTAAACAAAAGAATCGAGACTTTGAATTTGTGAATCCGAAGACCAAAGCATAAAACTAAGGTGGGGTGACCCAAGACAACCCATCGAAGCCACAAGAAAAGAACAACACCACGAAGTCGAAAAAGGACACAGGAAAGTGATGTGCGTTTTGTTAGCTTCCCGCTGCAGCAGGTTATTCATATTTCATGATTGGCATTTTCCAGGCCAAATATGTCGTACTTTGCTTGCTGCAATGCTCCATATTTGCTCAACAGTCTCCAAGAGAAGAAGGCTACTTCAAGTTCATTCAATTGCCTTCCAAATTTTGTAAAGTTATCCCGGTTTCGCTAATTTTTCGGTTAAAGGGAGGTCCAAACAGCTTAATCTTGGTCTCCCTAGGTTTAAATTTCTTGTGTTAGAATATAGAGAATGTAAATCTGTCCAAAAAGTTTAATCTTGGCAGATTCTTAGATAGGTAGAGAAAAAGAGGAGCCCAACAGTTTAATCTGGGCCCTGGAAGAAATAAGGGTAGTATGTAGATAGGAAAGCATCAAAAGAAAAATGAATGATGGGTTTGCAAGTCTAAGTGCACCCCAAACAAAAGAAGAAAAAAATGTTAGGCAAGTAGGCTGGGTAGGTAGTTCTGAAGTGGCTAAATCCTAATTGTTGATCAGTTCCAGATTTCCAGATGCCATCTCATTCAAGGCAAAATCAGCATGTAATTCTATGCGAGAAGCTCAAAAGAGGTATAACTAACTCCCCTTCTCTATTTTCCCTAATCATTAACTAACTTCCCCAAAAGAGGTCAAGATCTGCTTGACACCTGTTAAGTTCCACCATCTTCATAACACTGGCTTGAGTAAAGATCTGCTTTACTCAAAGTTGTTCCATACATTCCCTTAAGCATGGTCCTACCCCCTTATAACAGCCTAAGGTCTCCTGAACTTAGCGCTTTCCTACCACCTCCATATTAACCACTAACATTATTATTTAGCTCCCTATTCTTCCCATCCCCCTATTAATATTATGTAAAATCCCCCTACGTAATATCCCTCCCCCTGGTTGAAAAATAACCATAGGCACCCCCGGGAATTGCTCAGTTTATCTGAAACTTAGCAAGAACCCTTGACCTCCAAACCATCTTCCAGATGCAATGGACTCCTTCCAAAGTATAAGATCCCTCTGAGGTAATCAGACCCCTTCCGAAAACTCAAATGCCTTTCACACCCACTTACTTGCTCTTTCCTCCCAAAACTTACACTCCATAGAACCTTAAAGCCAGATCTCATCGCAACATCGCACATTCCTCTCCAGGAAGGTTATCACCCATCCATCGCCACCCGACGCGATATTGCGATATCGGCGGTCGGCGGTCGCAAGCGCCGAATGTCCAACTCAAGCACCCTCCGTTCCCCGCCGATGCGATATTGCGATCGCATCGGAGCTTCTTCATCGCATTACCTCCAGTATCAGCACCTCACCACGTCGTTCTGTACCAAGGACCCACCACAGCTGACGTCATCCGCCGTACACGACGTCATGCTGACATCAGCAGCCAGAAAGCCGAAACTTCGTGCAGGAAGAGAAATCGCACTTCGGAGCTCCAGAACAAGAAACAAAGGCAGTTTTCAATGCACGATCAGCGCAAAGCACTGATCGCGCATCGCTACGGGAAATAGGCCGTTTCGGGGAATCTTCGGGGAATCTTTTGATTCCTTAGCCCGTTGTGCGCCGAAAAAAGCCCGAAAATCGCCCGATCGTGCCAAAGTGATCCGGTTTAAAGACAACAACAGATCAATGACAGAGTTTAAAGTGTATCAGATCAAATCATCAGGCATCAAGCGTGTCAAAGAGTATCAGTCAACGGCGGAAGCCATCAATGTAGCGGCAAAGAGTATCAGGGAAAATCTTGAGCAGCGGCCCGAAGCAGGAGAACATTTAATACCTTCTAGCAGATTCATAGAAAGAGGGCGAAGCCACTTGAAGCTCTCAAATCATAATTATTGCACATTTAACTCACACCAGAGTAGAACTGCAGTTCCCAAAGCACAATCCACTCCAGCAGCACCGCATCTGGTCCCCAAGGGCCACCTCGTCACCTGTTCCGATCCAGCTGCCCCCAGCGCAGCCAAAAAGATTTACTTGCATTTAATTCCAGCAACATTTAGATTTTTGAAGAGTTCTAAGCAGACCTGTCAAGGTCACCTGTAATGATGTCTTTTCGATATTTTGTTTATAAATACCACCCTAAGTGATATTGTGGAGGGTTGGTTGGTTGGTAGTAGTAGTTGTTGGTTAGTTTTCTTTCCAACATTTTCTCTGAGTAAAGACTCGCACTGTAACTGTCATATTTTTCCATAATCAAAGATTGCCGAAAGCATGGATTGCGAAACAACTTGCTGTTTTCTCTTGGCCAAGGAATGATCATGGAATTCCTGTGTCTCTGCATGATCTAATAAGTGTT
>APFE030407132.1:4224-93856 GCA_000404065.3 Pinus taeda | reverse complement strand
TCCATATTAACCACTAACATTATTATTTAGCTCCCTATTCTTCCCATCCCCCTATTAATATTATGTAAAATCCCCCTACGTAATATCCCTCCCCGTGGTTGAAAAATAACCATAGGCACCCCCGGGAATTGCTCAGTTTATCTGAAACTTAGCAAGAACCCTTGACCTCCAAACCATCTTGCAGATGCAATGGACTCCTTCCAAAGTATAAGATCCCTCTGAGGTAATCAGACCCCTTCCGAAAACTCAAATGCCTTTCACACCCACTTACTTGCTCTTTCCTCCCAAAACTTACACTCCATAGAACCTTAAAGCCAGATCTCATCGTAACATCGCACATTCCTCTCCATGCAGGTTATCACCCATCTGCAACCACCCGATGTGATATTGCGATATCGGCGGTCGGTGGTCGCAAGCGCCGAATGTCCAACTCAAGCACCCTCCGTTCCCCGCCGATGAGATATTGCAATCGCATTAGAGCTTCTTCATCGCATTACGTCCAGTATCAGCACCTCACCATGTCGTTCTGTACCAGGGACCCACCACAGCTGACATCATCCGCCGTACAGCCGATGTCATGCTGACGTCAGCAGCCAGAAAGCCGAAACTTCGCGCAGGAAGAAAAATCGCACTTCGGAGCTCCAGAACAAGAAACAGAGGCAGTTTTCGATCGCGCATCGCTACGAGAAATAGGCCATTTCAAGGAATCCTTGGGGAATCTTCTGATTTCTTAGCCCATTACGTGCCAAAAAAGCTCGAAAATCGCCCGATCGTGCCAGAAGAATCCGGTTTAAAGACAGCAGCAGATCAATCACAGAGTTTAAAGTGTATCAGATCAAGTCATCAGGCATCAAGCGTGTCAAAGAGTATCAGTCGACGGCGGAATCCATCAATGTAGTGGCAAAGAGTATCAGTGAAAACCTTGAGGAGCGGCCCAAAGCAAGAGAAAATTTAATACCTTCCAGCAGATTCATAGAAAGAGGACGAAGCCACTTGAAGCTCTCAAATCATAATTATTGCACATTTAATTCACACCAGAGCCAAACTGCAGTTCCCAAAGCACAATCATTCCAGCAGCACCGCATCTGGCCCCCAAGGGCCACTTCGTCACCTGTTCCGATCCAGCTGCCCCAGCGCAACCCAAAGGATTTACTTGCATTTAATTCCAGCAACACTTAGAATTTTGAAGAGTTTTCTAGCAGACCTGTCTAGGTCACTTGTAATGATGTCTTTCCGATATTTTTCTTATAAATACCACCCTGAGCAATGTTGTGAGGGGTTGGTTGGTTGGTAGTAGTTGTTGGTCAGTCTTCTTTCCAGCATTGTCTCCAAGCAGAGACTCGCACTGTAACTGTCATAATTTCCATAATCAAAGATTGCTGAAAGCATGGATTGCGAAACTACTTGATGTTTTCTCTTGGCCAAGGAATGATTACGAAATTCCTGTGCTTCTACATGATCCAATAAGTGTTCCTCTCCTCTGTTTAATTTTATGTTTTTTTTTTTCCACCGTTCCGCCTTCTAAATTGCAGGAAAAAAGAATAGCTTAAGATTTGTTTCGTTACACCTTAAGTTCAATTTCTACATTTCTCAATGTTTTCTTCAGAAATAGTTATGAGCATGTATACTTAAATGATCTTGTTTACGCTGTTTCTTTCACATATGAGTGCATGTTTTAGGAATTCTTAACTGCTCCTGGATCCCATTCATCCATTTCTCCTCTTTTTCAGCATGATGAAATGATTCTCCTTTGCCTTTCATCCTTGATTCCCATACCATACTTTCAGCCGATTGAAAATTGTATCCCGTGTGGCTATCCCGCTCTGTATCCCCTTGTGACCAAAAAAACGCTCGCAGGCCTCAATCTGTGACTCCATGCCCAATGGTTCGAAACTTATTACACCTTACCTTGCCTCTTTGCTCGAGAATCCTACCTCCCACCCAATCACGAACAACACTCCCTTGAAGTCAGAAAGCTAGCCTAAACTCATCAACTAAGGTTGAATCAAAAGGAGAGAGCCCTCTCCGATTACAGGTGGGCTAGAACCTGTAATCCAAAGATTGTTTTGTGGTTACCTCGGCCGTATCCCTATTTAGGAACACTAGGGACAACCTGAGTGATAACACGTTCCACAAGAGCCCCACTCACAACACAAGTGAGTGTCGGACCAAGCAGTCGTTGGTGGCTGAGTTGAAGGCTTCCAAATCAGATGCATGTTCCGACCCTAAGCCAGAACCCGACAAGGGGAATGGCAAAGGGAAGTAGATCATTGATACGGATCCCAGCGCCACTATTGCCACCACCAAGATCCATAAGAATGAACCTAAAGATACAAAGGAGGGGGAGTGTCTTTTCCATTCATAGATGTGGGTGAAGGGTTCACCACTGCAATCCATTATTGACAGTGGCAGTCAAAAGAACCTCATTTCAGTAGGGGTCGTGAAGCGGTTGGGTCCACCGACTACACCACACCCATAGTTGTACGGTATCGGGTGGCTTCATGAAGGATGAGATATCAAAGATTGCCAGTAGTGCCACCTTCCCTACAACATCAAGCCCTTCACAGATGAGGTATTGTCTGATGTTACACCTCTAGATGTTTGTGATGTACTATTAGGCCAACCATACTTGTGGAGGCGACATGTTATGTATGTGTCAAGGCCTCACACTATGATTATTTCTTTGGGTAATTCATTATAAAGGATACTGGAGGTAGCCCAACCTACCGCCACCTCTTTGATCTCTACTAAGAAAGGTAGCAAGCTCATCTCCCAGACTAGGAAATTCATTTTCTGTCTGATTCGCTCCCAAAGTAAGGGGAAGATCGTCACCACATCCATGACCCCTATGAAGGGTTCCTCCACGCAGCAGTAGCAGCGGAATACGGTCATGAAATAACGCAGGAACAACTTCTCCTCACCCACACGGGTACCACACAAGCTTCAGGTGGGCAACAAAGTCTAGTTGCATCTGCAGAAAGAACGCCTTACAAGAGCCCATCTTACACCATTGCCAAGGCTATGGGAAATAATGCTTTGGAGCACAACATTCCTCCATTCCTTCGCCTACACCAAGTGTTCAATGTATATCGCCCTCAACCATGCTTCTCACCATTACTAGACACATCTGAGATGGCAAAACAGCTCACTAGGGACCAAGTTCAGCAGATGGAGGAACTCAACGCAATGGGGACCATTGCTTCCTAAGGGGGGAGGAATGATCTAGGTGGATGTTGGTGGCTACCCACCTATCCCACTTGGACCCCTGCAACTGTCTCTTTTAGCTTGTCAATTTCCTTATTTGTAGCACAATTTACTATTTTTAGCAGTTTTTCGAGTCCTGAACTTCCAAAGCTATTTTGAGGCCCTAAACAATGTTTTTTGGGAAATCTGGGGGCAACATGGGTCCATGGACCGATGTTTCCCCTCCCAAAGTTGTATTTCTCAGATATATCTTTCTAACGAGCTACTATACGCATCAAATGGAGATCACATGCTAAAGTCATGACCCCGGGAAATTGAGGTACCAATTTACCTAAACAGGGCCCACAATTTGTTGTTTCATCTTCTCGGGTTAGGTTTTGGGATATGAAGGGTTTTCAATTATTTCTCAACAATAAATAGGCCTTCAAGCCTCATCGTAACACAGTTGAGAGGCATGTAGCCACCACATCTCTTCTCAGAGATAGGCTACTATTGCCCTAGCTGTTTATGTCCATTTTCTGTTTGTAAGCATATCTCAGTATTTTGCATTAATGAAATGAAGTATTATTTCCACTGCATCTTTGTTTGTATGGTCATCTCTGTAAGTTGTTTCATTCCTCTCTAAATCTAGATCAGTGTTATCAGAGTGGTCTGCTTTTTCTCTGTTTTTCTTTGCATGTCGCCAACAAGGTCGGGATATAAGGAGTTAGGGCTTGAACCGGTTGAACCTTTGCAAGACCAACCCCGCAAATCTCGATGACCTCCCATGGTGGATGAGAAGAAAGATGAGGGGGCAGGAGATCCTAGTAAAATCTTGCTTAAAGAAGCTCTCGAGCGGCAAAGGAACACGATGATGGATTGCTTTGTGCAAATCCTTCAGCAACTACCCAAAGGCGACGCATCGGCTTCCAACAGCTACTCTGGAAATGCCACACCATTTAAGGTATAGGTTAATTTTGAAATCCCTATCTTCAAGGGTCAAATAGATGCAAATGTTGTAGATAATTGGTTAAATCTGCTAGATGGGTATTTTTCTATTCATGAATTATCAAGTCGATAAAAGATTGTTTTTGCTCTTCTCAAAGCGGTCCCCCACGTCAAGGACTGGTCGGAAACCTACTGCGAGTAGAAGGATGAATGCACAAGCTAACTATTTTCAGCCACACCCACTTGGGATTCATTTTGGGATGCCATCAAGGAGTAGTACTACCCTGTCAAAAGCTACGAGGACAAATACATAAAGTGGACCACTTTGCGACAAGGAAGGGACCAATATGTTCGGAGTTCACAAACATTTTTCATACCCTTCACACATAGTTGGGTATCAAAGATTCTGATCTAAATCTACTACTCAAATACCATGGCTGCCTACACAGATACATCCAAGAAGAGATGGAGTTCCTGAACATCTCCTCGCTCGTCACGGCGTACCGATACGCTGTCAAAATGGAGCGAAAGTTCAAATAGAAGAAGCGAGACTTTTGATCTGTGAATCCGAAGACCAAAGGAAAAAGCCAAGGCAAGGTGACCCAAGACTACCCGTCAAAATTGCAAGAAAATAACAACACCACGAAGTCGAAAAAGGACACAAGAAAGTGGTGTGAGTTCCATAAGAGCCCCACTCACATCACAAGTGAGTGTCGGACCAAGCAGTCGCTGGTGGCCGAGTTGAAGGCTTCCGAATCAGATGCATGTTCTGACCCTGAGCCAGAACCCAACAAGGGGAATGGAAAAGGGAAGCAGATCATTGATGCAGATCCTAACGCCACTTTTGCCACCACCAAGATCCAGAAGAATGAACCCAACGATCCAAAGGAGGGGGAGCGTCTTTTCCATTCACAGATGCGGGTGAAGGGTTCGCCACTGCAATTCATTGTCGACAATGGTAGCCAAAAGAACCTCATTTCAGTAGAGGTCGTGAAGCGGTTGGGCCGACTACACCACACCCGCAACTGTACAATATTAGGTGGCTTCATGAAGGATGAGATCTCAAAGTTCGCCAGTAGTGTTGCCCTCCCTACAACATCAAGCCCTTCACAGACAAGGTATTGTGTGATGTTACACCTCTGGATGTTTGTTATGTACTATTAGGCCAGCCACACTTGTGGAGGCGACATGCTGTGTATGAGTTAAGGCCTCGCGTTGTTATTATTTCTTTGGTTAATTCATTATACAAGATACTGGAGGTAGCCCCACCTACTGCCACCTCTTTGATCTCTACTAAGAAAGGCAACAAGCTCATCTCCTAGACTAGGAAATTCATTTTTTGTCTGATTCACTCCCAAAGTAAGGGGAAGATCGTCACCACATCCATGACCCTTGCGAAGGGTTCCTCCATGTAGCAGCAGCAGCAGCAAAGGAATACGGTCATGATAGAACATAGGAACAACTTCTCCTCACCCACAGGGGTTACCACACAAGCTTCAGGTGGGCAACAAAGTCTAGTTGCAACTGCAGAAAGAACGCCTTACAAGAGACCATCAGAAGCTCCGACCACGCCGACATGGTCCTTACACCATTACTAAGGCTGTGGGAAATAATGCTTTGGAGCACATCATTCCTCTATTCCTTCGCCTGCACCAAGTGCTCAATGTATACTGCCCTCGACCATGCTTCTCACCATTACTGGACACATCCGAGATGGCAGAATAGCTCGCCAGGGACCAAGTTCAGCAGATGGAGGAACTCAACGCAATGGGGACCATTGCTTCCTAAGGGCGGAGGAATGATCCAGGTGGATGTCGGTGGCTACCCACCTATCCCACTTGGACCCCCGCAACTGTCTCTTTCAACTTTTCAGTTTCCTTATTTGTAGCACAATTTACTATTTTTAGCATTTTTTTAAGTCCTGAACTTCTGAAACCATTTTGAGGCCCTAAATGACATTTTTTGGGAAATATAGGGGAAACATTGGTCCATGGACCGATGTTTCCCTTCCCAAAGTTGTATTTCTCAGACATATCTTTCTAATGAGCTATTGTACACATCAAACGGAGATCGTATGCCAAAGTTACAACCTCGAGAAATTGAGGTACCAATTTACCCAAATAGGGCCCACAATTTGGCGTTTCATCTTCCAGGGTAAGGTTTTGAGACGTGAAGGGTTTTCCATTATTTCTCAACAGTAAATAGGCCTTTTAGCCTCATTGTAACACTGTTGAGAGGCATGTAGCCACCACATCTCTTCTTAGAGATAAGCTACCATCGCCCTAGTTGTTTATGTCCATTTTTTGTTTGTAAGCATATCTCATTATTTTACATTAATGAAATGTAGTATTATTTCCACTGCATCTTTGTGTTTATGGTCATCTCTGTAAGTTATTGCGTTCTTTTTTAAATCCAAATCGGTGGTACCAGAGCGGTCTGCTTTTTCTCCATTTTTCTTTGCATGTCCCCAACGAGGTCATAATATAACGAGTTAGGGCTTGAACTGGTCGAACCTTTGCAAGACCAACCCTGCAAATCCCAATGACCTCCCATGGCGAATGAAAAGAAAGACAAGGGGGTAGGAGATCCTATCAAAATCTTCCTCGATGAAGCCCTCGAGCGACAAAGGAAGGTGATGATGGATAGCTTTGTGCAAATCCTTCAGCGGTTACCCAAAGGTGACACATCGACTTCCAACAGCTACTATGGAAACGCCACACCATTTAAGGTACAAGTTAATTTTGAAATCCCCATCTTGGAGGGTCAAATAGACGGAGGTGCTATAGATAAATGGTTAAATTTGCTAGATGGGTTTTTTTTGTTCACGAATTTTCAAGTCGAGAAAAATTGTTTTTTCTCTTCTCAAAGCAGCCCCCACGTCAAGGACTAGTGGGAAACCTACTGCGAGCAGAAGGATGAAAGCACATGCTCACTATTTTTAGCCACACCCACTTGGGATTCATTTCGGGATGCCATCAAGGAGCAGTACTACCCTGTCAAAAGCGACGAGGACAAATACATAAAGTGGACCACACTGCGACAGGGAAGGGACCAAGATGTGTCGGAGTTCACAAACATTTTTCATACCCTTCGCACACAGTTGGGTATCAAAGATTTTGATCTGCATCTGCTACTCAAATATTGTGGCTACCTACACAGATGCATCCAGGAAGAGATGGAGTTCCTGAACATCTCCTTGCTTGGCATGGCATACTGATACGCTGTCAAAATTGAGCAAAAGTTCAAACAGAAGAATCAAGACTTTGGATCTGTGAATCCGAACACCAAAGGGCAAAAGCCAAGATGGGGTGACCCAACACAACCCGTCAAATTCCCAAGAAAATAACAACACCACGAAGTCAAAAAAGGAAATTGGAGAGTGGTGTGAGTTCCACAAGAGCCCCACTCACAACACAAGTGAGTGTCGGACCAAGCAGTCACTAGTGGTCGAGTTGAGGGCTTCTGAATTAGATGCATGTCTGACCCTGAGCCAAAACCTGACAAGGGGAATGGCAAAGGGAAGCAGATCATTGATGTAGATCCCAGTGCCACTTTTGCCACCTCCAAGATCCAAAAGAATGAACCCAAAGATCTAGAGTTGGTGGAGCATCTTTTCCATTCACAGATGTGGGTGAAGGGTTCGCTGCTGCAATTCATTGTCGACAGTGGCAGCCAAAAGAACCTCATTTCAGCAGAGGTCATGAAGCAGTTGGGTCTACCAACTATGCCACACCCATAGTCGTACAGTATTAGGTGGCTTCATGAAGGACGAGATCTCAAAGTTCACCAGTAATGTCGCCTTCCATACAACATCAAGCCCTTCATAGATGAGGTATTATGTGATGTTACACCTCTCGATGTTTGTGATGTACTATTAGGCTAGCCATACTTGTGGAGGCAACATGTTGTGTATGATTCAAGGCCTCACTGTCATTATTTATTTGGGTAATTCATTATACGGGATACCAGAGGTAGCCCCACCTACCGCCACCTCTTTGATCTCTACTAAGAAAGGCAGCAAGCTCATCTCCTAGACTAGGAAATTCATTTTCTATCTGATTCACTCCCAAAGTAAGGGGAAGACCGTCCCCACATCCATGACCCCCACAAAGGGTCCCTCCACACGGCAACAACAACAACAAAGGAATAAGGTCATGACGGAAAACAAGAACAACTTCTCCTCACCCACAGGGGTACCACACAAGCTTCAGGTGGGTAGCAAAGTCTAGTTGCATCTGCAGAAAGAACACCTTACAAGAGCCCATCATAAGCTCAGAACATCCCGACATGGTCCTTACACCATTACTAAGGCTGTGGAAGATAATGCTTTGGAGCACAACATTCCTCCATTCCTTCACCTGCAACAAGTGTTCAATGTGTACCTTCCTCGACCATGCTTATCACCATTACTAGACACATCCGAGATGGCAAAATATCTCACCAGGTACCAAGTTCATCAAATGGATGAACTCAACGCAATGGGGACCATTGCTTCCTAAGGGGGCAGGAATGATCCAGATGGATGTTGTGGCTACCCACCTATCCCACTTGGGCCCCCGTAGCTGTCTCTTTCAGCTTTTCAGTTTCCTTATTTGTGGCACAATTTACTATTTTTAGCAATTTTTTAGGTCCTAAACTTCTGGAGCTGTTTTAAGGCCCTAAACGACGTTTTTTGGGAAATCTGGAGGAAACATAGATCCATTGATTGATATTTCCCTTCCCAAAGTTGTACTTCTCAGAAAGATATTTCTAACGAGCTATTGTACGTGTCAAATGGAGATCGTATGCCAAAGTTACGACCCCGCGAAATTGAGATACCAATTTACCTAAACAGGGCCCACAATTTGGCGTTTCATCTTCTAGGGTTAGGTTTTGGAATGTGAATGGTTTTACATTGTTTCTCAACAATAAATAGGCCTTCCAGCCTCATTGTAACACAGTCAAGAGGCATGTAGCCACCACATTTCTTCTCAGAGATAAGCTACCATCGCCCTAGCTGTTTATGTCCATTTTCTGTTTGTAAGCATATCTCAGTATTTTACATTAATGAAATGAAGAATTATTTCCACTGCATCTTTGTGTTTATGGTCATATTTGTAAGTTGTTGCGTTCCTATTTAAATCTGGATCAATGGTATCAGACCGGTCTACTTTTTCTCTGTTTGTCTTTGCATGTCCCCGACGAGGTTCGGATATAAGGAGTTAGGGCTTGAACTGGTCGAACATTTGCAAGACCAACCCCACAAATCCCGATGACCTCCCATGTAGAATGAAAATAAAGACGAGGGGGTAGGAGATCCTATCAAAATCTTGCTCGAAGAAGCCCTCAAGCGGCAAAGGAACGTGATGATGGATAGCCTTGCTCAGATCCTTCAACGGCTACCCAGAGGCAACACATCGGCTTCCATCAGCTACTCTGGAAACGCCACACTGTTTAAGGTACAAGTTAATTTTGAAATCCCCAGCTTTGAGGGTCAAATAAATGTAGATGTTGTAGATAAATGGTTAAATTTACTAGATGGGTATTTTTCTATTCATGAATTTTCAAGTTGAGAAAAGATTGTTTTTGCTCTTCTCAAAGTAGCCCCCCACGTTAAGGACTAGTGGGAAACCTACTGCGAGCAGAAGGATGAAAGCACAGGCTCACTATTTTTAGCCACACCCACTTGGGATTCATTTCGGGATTCCATCAAGGAGCAGTACTACCCGATCAAAAGCTACGAGGACAAATACATAAAGTGGACCACGTTGTGACAGGGAAGGGACCAAGATGTGTCAAAGTTCACAAACATTTTTCATACCCTTTGCACACAGTTGGGTATGAAAGATTATGATCTACATATGGTACTCAAATACTGTGGCTACCTACACAGATACATCCAAGAATAGATGGAATTCCTAAACATCTCCTCCCTTGGCATGGTGTACCGATATGCTATCAAAATCGAGCAAAAGTTCAAACAGAAGAAGCAAGACTTTGGATCTGAGAATCTGAAGACCAAAGGACAAAGCCAAGGTGGGGTGATCCAAGACAACCATCGAAGCTGTAAGAAAAGAACAACACCATGAAGTCAAAAAAGGACACAGGAAAGTTGTGTGAGTTCCACAAGATCCCCACTCACAACACAAGTGAGTGTGGAACCAAGCAGTCACTGGTGGTTGAGTTGAGGGCTTCCGAATCAGATGCATGTTCCGACCCTGAGCCAGAACCCAACAAGGGGAATGGAAAAGGGAAGCAGATCATTGATGTGGATCTGAGCACCACTATTGTAACTGTCAATATCCAGAAGAATGAAGCTGAACATCCAGAGGAGGTAGATCATCTTTTCCATTCATAGATGTGGGTGAAGGGTTCGTCGCTGCAATTCATTGTTGACAGTGGCAACCAAAGGAACCTCATTTCAGTAGAGGTCGTGAAGCGGTTGGGTCTACCGACTACACCACACCCACAGCCGTACAGTATTGGGTGGCTTCATGAAGGATGAGATCTCAAAGTTCGCCAGCAATGCCACCTTCCCTACAGCATCAAGCCCTTCACAGACGAGGTATTGTGTGATGTTACACCTCTAGATGTTTGTGATGTACTATTAGGCCAGCCATACTTATGGAGGTGCCATGCTATGTATGAGTTAAGGCCTCACGCTGTCATTATTTCTTTGGGTAATTCATTATACAGTATACTGGAGGTAGCCCCACCTACCGCCACCTCTTTGATCTCTACTAAGAAAGGCAGAAAGCTCATCTCCCAGACTAGGAAATTCATTTTCTGTCTGATTCTCTCACAAAGTAAGGGGAAGATCGTCACCACATCCATGACCCCCATAAAGGGTTCCTCCACACAGTAGTAGTAGCAGAAAAGGAATACGGTCATGACAGAACACAGGAACAACTTCTCCTCACCCATCAGGGTAGCACACAAGCTTTAGGTGGGCAACAAATTCGGGTTGCATTTGCAGAAAGAACACCTTACAAGAGCCCATCAAAAGCTCTGACCACACCAACATGGTCCTCACACCATTACTAAGGCTACGGGAAATAATGATTTGGAGCACAACATTCCTCCATTCCTTCGTCTACACCAAGTGTTTAATGTGTACCACCCTCGACCATGCTTCTCACCATTACTAGACACATTCGAGATGGCAAAACAACTCACCAAGGACCAAGTTCAGCAGATGGAGGAACTCAGCGCAATGGGGACCATTGCTTCCTAAGCGGGGAGGAATGATCCAGGTGGATGTTGGTCGCTACCCACCTATCCCACTTGGACCCCCACAACTATCTCTTTCAACTTTTCAGTTTCCATATTTGTAGCACGATTTATTATTTTTAGCATTTTTTCGGGTCCTAGACTTCCGGAGCCGTTTTGAGACCCTAAACGATGTTTTTTGGGAAATCTGGGGGAAACATCAATATCAATGTTGTCCTTCCCAAAGTTGTAGTGCTCGGATAGTTCTTTCTAATGAGCTATTGTACGTGTCAAATGGAGATCGTATGCCAAGTTACGATCCCAGGAAATTGAGGTACCAATTTACGCAAACAGGGCCCACAATTTGGCGTTTCATCTTCTAGGGTTAGGTTTTGGGATGTGAAGGGTTTTCCATTGATTCTCAACAATAAATAGGCCTTCGAGCCTCATTGTAACACAGTTGAGAGGCATGTAGCCACCACATCTCTTCTTAGAGATAAGCTACCATCACCGTAGCTGTTTATGTCCATTTTCTGTTTGTAAGCATATCTCAGTGTTTTACATTAATGAAATGAAGTATTATTTCCACTGCATCTTTTTGTTTATGGTCATCTCTGTAAGTTGTTGCATTCCTGTTTAAATCCGGATCAGTGGTATCAGAGCGGTCTGCTTTTTCTCTGTTTTTCTTTGCATGTCCCCAATGAGGTCGGGATATAAGGAGTTAGGGCTTGAACTGGTCGAACCTTTGCAAGACCAGCCCCACAAATCCCAATGACCTCCCATGGTGGATGAGAAGAAAGACAAGGGGGTAGGAGATCCTATCAAAATGTTGCTCGAAGAAGCCCTCGAGCGGCAAAGGAACACGATGATGGATAGCTTTTCACAAATCCTTTAGCAGTTACCTAGAGGTAACACATCGGCTTCCAACATCTACTCTGGAAATGCAACACCGTTTTTGAAATCCCTATCTTTGAGGTGCAAATAGTTGTAGATGTTGTAGATAAATGTTTAAATCTGCTAGGTGGGTATTTTTTTGTTCTTGAATTTTCAAGTCAAGAAAAGATTGTTTTTACTCTACTCAAAGCAGCCCCCCACGTCAAGGACTAGTGGGAAACCTACTGCGAGCAGAAGGATGAAAGCACAGGCTCACTATTTTCAGCCATACCCACTTGGGATTCATTTCAGGATGCCATCAAGGAGCAGTACTACCCTGGCGAAAGCTATGAGGACAAATACATAAAATGGACCATGTTGTGACAGGGAAGGGACCAAGATGTGTCAGAGTTTACAACATTTTTTCATACCCTTCACACATAGTTGGGTATCCAAAATTCTAGCCTGCATCTGTTACTCAAATACTACGGCTACCTACACAGATACATCCAGGAAGAGATGGTGTTCCTAAACATCTCCTCGCTTGGCATGACGTATCAATACGCTGTCAAAATCGAGCAAAAGTTCAAACAGAAGAAGCGAGACTTTGGATCTGCGAATCTGAAGACCGAAGGACAAAGCCAAGGTAGGGTGACCTAAGACAACCTGTCGAAGCCGCAAGAAAAGAACAACACCATGAAGTTGAAAAAGGACACAGGAAAGTCGTGTGAGTTCTACAAGAGCCCCACTCATAGCACAAGTGAGTGTCAGACCAAGTAGTCACTGGTGGCTGAGTTGAAGGCTTTCGAATCATATGCATGTTCTGACCCTGACCCAGAACCCAACAAGGGGAATGGCAAAGGGAAGCAGATCATTGATGCGAATCCTAGTGCCATTTTTGCCACTACCAAGATCTAGAGGAATGAACCCGAAGATCCAGAGGAGCGGGAATGTCTATTCCATTCACAGATGTGGGTGAAGGGTTCGCTGCTACAATTCATTGTCGACAGTGGTAGGGAAAAGAACCTCATTTTAGCAGAGGTCATGAAGCAGTTGGGTCTACCAACTACACCACATTCGCAACCATACAGTATCGGGTGGCTTCATGAAGGACGAGATCTCAAAGTTCACCAGCAGTGCTGCCTTCCCTATAGCATCAAGCCCTTCACAGACAAGGTATTGTGTGATGTTACACCTCTGGATGTTTGTGATGTGCTATTAGGCCAACCATACTTCTGGAGGTGACATGCTGTGTATGAGTCAGGGCCTCGCGTTGTTATTATTTCTTTGGGTAATTCATTATACAAGATACCAGAGCTAGCCCCACCTACCGCCACCTCTTTAATCTCTACTAAGAAAGGTAGCATGCTCATCTCATAGACTAGGAAATTCATTTTCTATCCAATTCGCTCCCAAAGTAAGGGGAAGATCGTCACCACATCCATGACCCCCGAGAAGGGTTCCTCCACGCAGCAACAGCAACAGCAAAGGAATATAGTCATGACAGAACACAGGAACAACTTCTCCTCACCAACAGGGGTACCACACAAGCTTCAAGTAGGCAACAAAGTCTGGTTGCATATGCAGAAAGAATGCCTTGCAAGATCCCGTTAGAAGCTCCGACCATGCTGACATGGTCCTTACACCATTATTAAGGTTGTGGGAAATAATTATTTGGAGTACAGCATTCCTCCATTCCTTCGCTTGCACCAAGTGTTCAATGTGTTCCGCCCTCGACGATGATTCTCACCATTATTGGACACATCCAAGATGGTAGAATAGCTCACCAGGGACCAAGTTCAGCAGATGGAGAAACTCAACGCAATGGGGACCATTGCTTCCGAAGGGGGGAAGAATGATCCAGGTGGATGTTGGTGGCTAGCCACTTATCCCACTTGGATCCCCGCAACTATCTCTTTCAACTTTTCAGATTCCTTATTTTTAGCAGTTTTTCAGGTCCTAGACATCCGGAGCCATTTTAAGGCCCTAAATGACGTTTTTTTGGGAAATATATGGGCAACATTGGTATTGATATTGATGATTCCCTTCCCAAAGTTGTAGTGCTCGGATAGATCTTTCTAACAAGCTATTGTACGCGTCAAATGGAGATCATATGCCAAAGTTATGACACCGGGAAATTGAGGTACCAATTTACCCAAACGGAGCCCACAATTTTGCGTTTCATCTTCTAGGGTTAGGTTTTGCGATGTGAAGGGTTATCCATTGTTTCTCAACAATAAATAGGCCTTTGAGCCTCATTGTAACACAATTGAGAGGCATGTAGCCACCACATATCTTCTCAGAGATAAGCTACCATCGCCCTAGCTGTTTATGTCCATTTTCTGTTTTTAATCATATCTCAGTATTTTACATTAATAGGATGAAGTATTATTTCCACTGCATCTTTGTGTTTATGGTCATCTCTATAATTTGTTGCGTTCCTGTTTAAACCCGAGTCAGTGGTATCAGAGCGGTCTGCTTTTTCTCTATTTTTCTTTCCATGTCCCCAACGAGGTGGAGATATAAGGAGTTAGGGCTTGAACTGGTCGAACATTTGCAAGACCAACCCTGCAAATCCCAACGACCTCCCATAGTGGATGAGAAGAAAGACGAGGGGGCAGGAGATCCTACCAAAATCTTGCTTGAAGAAGCCCTCGAGTGGCAAAGGAACATGATGATGGATAGCTTTGTGCAAATCCTTCAGCAGATAACCAAAGGCAATGCGTTGGCTTCCAACAGCTAATTTGGAAATGCCACACCGTTTAAGGTAGAAGTTAATTTTGAAATCCCCATCTTCGAGGGTAAAATAGTTGCAAATGCTATAGATAAATGGTTAAATCTGCTAGATGGGTATTTTTTTGTTCATGAATTTTCAAGTCAGGAAAAGATTGTTTTTGCTCTTCTCAAAGCAGCGCCCTGCGCCAAGGACTGGTAGGAAACCTACTACGAGCAGAAGGATGAAAGCACATGCTCAACATTTTCAGCCGCACCCACTTGGGATTGATTTCAGGATGCCATCAAGGAGTAGTACTACCCTGTCAGAAGCTATGAGGAAAAATACATAAAGTGGACCACGCTGTGACAGGAAAGGGACCAAGATGTGTCGGAGTTCACAAAAATTTTTCATACCCTTCGCACACAATTGGGTATCAAAGATTCAGGTCTACATCTGGTACTCAAATACTACAACTCCCTAAATAGATACATCCAGGAAGAGATGGAGTTCCTAAACATCTCCTCGCTTGGCACGGCGTATCAATACACTGTCAAAATCGACCAAAAGTTCAAATAGAAGAAGTGAGACTTTAGATCTGCTAATCCGAAGACCAAAGGACAAAGCCAAGGCAGGGTGACCCAAGACAACCCGTCGAAGCCACAAGAAAAGAATGACACCATGAAGTCAAAAAAGGACACAGGAAAGTAGTGTGAGTTCCACAAGAGCCCCACTCACAACACAAGTCAGTGCCAGACCGAGCAGTCATTGGTGGCCGAGTTGCATGTTTTGATCCTGAGCCAGAACCCGAAAAGGGGAATGGCAAAGGGAAGCAAATCATTGATGCAGATCCCAATGCCACTGTTGCCACCACCAAGATCTAGAAGAATGAACCTGAATATCTAGAGGAGGGGGAGCGTCTATTCCATTCACAGATGTGGGTGAAGGGTCTGCCACTGCAATTCATTGTCGATAGTGGCAGCTAAAAGAACCTCATTTCAGTAGAGGTCGTGAAGCAGTTGGGTCTACCAACTACACCACACCCATAGCCGTAAAGTATCAGGTGGCTTCATGAAGGACGAGATCTCAAAGTTTGCCAGTAGTGCCGCCTTCCCTACAGCGTCAAGCCCTTCATAGATGAGGTATTCTATGATGTTACACCTCTGGATGTTTTTGATGTACTATTAGGCCAGCCATACTTATGGAGGTGACATGTTGTGTATGAGTCAAGGCCTCACGCTATTATTATTTCTTTGCGTAATTCATTATACAGGATACCAGAGGTAGCCCCACCTACCACCACCTCTTTGATCTCTACTAAGAAAGGCAGCATGCTCATCTCCCAGACTAGGAAATTCATTTTCTATTTCATTCGCTCCTAAAGTAAGGGGAAGATCGTCATCACATCCATGACCCTCGTGAAGGGTTCCTCCATGCAACAGTAGCAACAGCAAAGGAATACAATCATGACAGAACACAAGAACAACTTCTCCTCACCCACAGGGGTACGACACAAGCTTCAAGTAGGCAACAAAGTCTGGTTGCATATGTAGAAAGAACACCTTACAAGAGCCCATCAGAAGCTCCAACCATGCCGACATGGTCCTTACACCATTACTAACGTTGTGGGAAATAATCATTTGGAGCACAACAGATGGAGAAACTCAATGCAATGGGGACCATTGCTTCCTAAGGGGGGAGGAATGATCCAGGTGGATGTTGGTGGCTACCCACCTATCCCACTTGGACCCCCACAACTATCTCTTTCAACTTTTCAATTTCCTTATTTGTAGCACGATTTATTATTTTCAGTAGTTTTTCAAGTCCTAGACTTCCGGAGCCGTTTCGAGGATAGATCCTTCTAATGAGCTATTTTATGCATCAAACGGAGATCGTATGCCAAAGTTACGACCCCGGGAAATTGAGGTACCAATTAACCCAAACGAGGCCCACAATTTTGTGTTTCATCTTCTAGGGTTAGGTTTTGCTATGTGAAGGGTTTTCCATTGTTTCTTAACAATAAATAGGCCTTCTAGCCTCATTGTAACACAGTCAAGAGGCATGTAGCCACATCTCTTCTCAGAGATAAGCTACCATCGCCCTAGCTGTTTATGTCCATTTTTTGTTTGTAAGCATATCTCAGTATTTTACATTAATGAAATGAAGTATTATTTCTGCTGCATCTTTGTGTTTATGGTCATCTCTATAAGTTGTTGCATTCCTGTTTAAATCTGAATCAGTGGTATCAGAGAAGTCTACTTTTTCTCTGTTTTTCTTTGCATGTCCCCAACGAGGTCAGGATATAAGGAGTTAGGGCTTGAATTGGTCAAACATTTGGAAGACCAACACCACAAATCCCAACGACCTCCCATGGCGGATGAGAAGAAAGACGAGGGGGCAGGAGATCCTATCAAAATCTTGCTCGAAGAAGCCTTTGAGCAGCAAAGGAACACGATGATGGATAGCTTTGCACAAATCCTTCAGCGACTACCCAGAGGTGACGAATCGACTTCCAACAGCTACTCTGGAAATGCCACACCATTTAAGGTACAAGTTAATTTTGAAATCCCCATCTTCTAGGGTCAAATAGTTGTAGATGGTGTACATAAATGGTTAAATCTGCTAGATGGGTATTTTTCTATTCATGAATTTTCAAGTCGAGAAAAGATTGTTTTTGCTCTTCTCAAAGTAGCCCCCACGTCGAGGACTAGTGGGAAACCTACTGCAAGCAGAAGGATGAAAGCACAGGCTCACTATTTCCAACCACACCCACATGGGATTCATTTTAGGATGCCATCAAGGAGTAGTACTACCCTATCAAAGGATATGAGGACAAATACATAAAGTGGACCATGCTGCGATAGGGAAGGGACCAAGATGTGTCGGAGTTCACAAAATTTTTTCATACCCTTCACACACAGTTGGGTATCAAATATTCTGTTCTGAATCTGGTACTCAAATGCTATGGCTGCCTACATAGATACATCCAGGAAGATATGGAGTTCCTAAACATCTCCTCACTTGGCACGACATATCGATATGTTGTCAAAATCAAGCAAAAGTTCAAACAGAAGAAGCGAGACTTTGGATCTGTGAATCCAAAGACCAAAGGACAAAGCCAAGGTGGGGTGACCCAAGACAACCTGTTGAAGTTGAAAGAAAAGAACAACACCATGAAGTCAAAAAAGGACACAGGAAAGTGGTGTGAGTTCCACAAGAGCCCCACTCACAACACAAGTGAGTGCCAAACCAAGCAGTCACTGGTGGCCGAGTTAAAGGCTTCCGAATTAGATGCATGTTCCGACCCTGAGCCGGAACCCGAAGAGGGGAATGGAAAAGGGAAGCAGATCATTGATGCGGATCCCAGTGCCACTGTTGCCACCGCCAAGATCCAAAAGAATGAACTCGAAGATCCAGAGGAGGGGGAGCGTCTATTCCATTCACAGATGTGGGTGAAGGGTTCACCGCTGCAATTCATTGTCAACAGTGGCAGCCAAAAGAACCTCATTTCATCAGAGGTCGTGAAGCAGTTGGGTCTACTGACTACACCACACCCGCAGTTGTACAATATTAGGTGGCTTCATGAAGGACGAGATCTCAAAGTTTGCCAGTAGTGCCACCTTCCCTACAGCATCAAGCCCTTCACAAATGAGGTATTGTGTGATGTTACACCTCTGAATGTTTGTGATGTACTATTAGGCCAGCCATACTTGTGGAGGTGACATGTTGTGTATGAGTCAAGGCCTCGCACTGTTATTATTTCTTTGGGTAATTCATTATACAGGATACTGGAGGTAGCCCCACCTACCGCCACCTCTTTCATCTCTACTAAGAAAGGTAGCATGCTCATCTTCCAGACTAGGAAATTCATTTTCTATCTAATTCGTTCCCAAAGTAAGGGGAAGATCATCACCACATCCATGACCCCCGCGAAGGGTTCCTCCATGTAGCAACAGCAGCAACAAAGGAATACGGTCATGGCAGAACATAGGAACAACTTCTCCTCACCCACAGGGGTACCACACAAGCTTCAAGTAGGCAACAAATTCTGGTTGCATATGCATAAAGAACGCCTTACAAGAACCCATCAGAAGATCTAACCATGCCGACAAGGTCCTTACACCATTACTAAGGCTGTGGGAAATAATGCTTTGGAGCACAAAATTCCTCCATTCCTTCGCCTGCACCAAGTGTTCAATGTGTTCTGCCCTCGACCATGCTTCTCACCATTACTAGACACATCCGAGATGGTAGAACAGCTCATGAGGGACCATGTTCAGTAGATGGAGAAACTCAATGCAATTGGGACCATTTCTTCCTAAGGGGGGAGGAATGATCCAAGTGGATGTTGGTGGCTACCCTCCTATCTCACTTGGACCCTCGCAACTGTCTCTTTCAACTTTTCAGTTTACTTATTTGTAGCACAATTTATTATTTTTAGCAGTTTTTTCGGGTCCTAGAATTCCAGAGCCGTATTGAGGCCCTAAACAATGTTTTTTGGGATACCGATGTTTTCCTTCGCAAAGTTGTAGTGCTCGGATAGATCTTTCTAATGAGCTATTGTACGCGTCAAACGAAGATCGTATGCCAAAGTTACGACCCTGGGAAATTGAGGTACCAATTTACCCAAACAGGGCCCACAATTTGGCATTTCATCTTCTAGGGTTAGGTTTTGGAATGTGAAGGGTTTTCCATTGTTTCTCAACAATAAATAGGCCTTCGAGCCTCATTGTAACATAGTTGAGAGGCATGTAGCCACCACATCTCTTCTCAGAGATAAGCTACCATCGCCCTAGCTGTTTATGTCCATTTTCTGTTTGTAAGCATATCTCAGTATTTTATATTAATGAAATGAAGTATTATTTCCACTGCATCTTTGTGTTTATGGTCATCTCTGTAAGTTTTTGCGTTCTTGTTTAAATCTGGATCATACAAGCCTAACACTCTAATATAGCGCCATGGCTACATAATGCATATTACATATGCGTTTAATGAAGATATTACATGTGCATTTGACAGATTGGAATACAAGAGGCATAATATTCATTTGTCCAACCAAACAATTTGGCCTAGCCAAGCAATTCAACCATATCCACAATGCATTGTGTGTCGAGCAATTGTTTTCCATATGTGTTTTGGTTGGAAAAGACAACAAGTTTGATACCTTATGTTTGATTGCATTATGGAGATAGGGTAATGCATTCTGAATTATTGCATTATGGAGATAAGTTTATGCATTCTGGTTATATGTTTTCAATTTGGAATGACAATATTGCATATGTGTTCCAATTGGAATGGAGGTATTACATATGCCTTTGATTTGGAATGGAGATATGCTCGAATGGAGGTATTACATATACATTCGAGGCAGTTCATATGCATTCGAATAGAGGTTATCTTTTTGATGAAGAATGCATAAATGTAGTAGGACATGCTGCGCTTTGGTCATGATTCCCCATTTTTATAAAGCGGGTGAAATCTTTAGGTTTGGATAGTTTTATGGGATGTTATAAGGTTATCATAGCTATTGGGTGTTTCCTTAAGTAGTTTGGTTCAGGAAAAATCACCACATCGTTAAGGTTTTGGAGATGTTGTAGGTGTTGTGCGAGTGTGTTGCGCATTTGATAGCAAAAGGAAATGGTTTGGAGGCATTTTCTTAGTTTCAAAGTTATTTCATGAGTTCATAACCTTCGTAATGACATTTCAAGAGAACCCATTAGCTTCATCTTTTCAGATACGGACCAGAGGTATGAACAACTTGGACTGTTGCGCAAACTGCTGCGCAACTAGATATTAAATAATAAGTAGCCTCCTTAACAGCTAGGTTTGCAACATTACATTAGAGAATCATTACAAATTCTATATGAATGATCAGGAGCTTGTGAAGGATTGACCTTACATCTTCGATTGAACAATTTACCAGCATTAATGACAAAGATAATAAAATCCATTTAATCGAGAATTCATCATCCAACATTTTATATATGCAACATTATTTGGCATTATTATTATATGCAACTTTATTATATATGCAGTTGTATTTGGCTTTATTGACCTTCATGTCAGTCTTCCTTACCTATTAATGCTCCAATGTGTATTCATATTCAAATGATGCTCCAACCTATTCATATTCAAATGATGCATTCATATTTCCCACTTTCTCGCAACTAGCAACACTACAAGTAATAGAATTCATCATATATACCTTGGAGTAACATTTAGTCTTCAAGATTTACTACTTATTACATGCAGAATTATGGAATTTTTTTGAGGGCATGAAACTGAGAGACTAATTCATCACAATCACTCATTGTCATTGATGTCAAAGGGGGAGGTATGAGACAAATAGAGGCAGAAGAAGAGATATTTTTTCCCAGGAGGAGGAAAAATTGTGTTGTCATGAATTACAAAGGGGGGGAATGTTGGAAATATTGGCATTGATGTCAAATTAAGTTGATTGATTAATGTCGATGAATGTTGTTGATGTCATTGCAAAGATTGAAAGTGATGTGAAATGCAAAGGCTATGTTAATCAATGTGAAGGCTAAACATTGTCAAATGGAACATAAAATATTGGGACACAAGCTAAAAATATATATGCTTTCATTGAACAGAAAATGTATGATAAAAACTAATACAAATCTCATTTATCTCTTGTAATCATTACTGGTTGAGTTGTTTTATTTCAACTCTAGTTAATGTTACAAATTGTTTTTAGAACTGAAAATGAAGAGACAAGCTTGTGAACAGTTTTGAGAAGACCAAGAGACAATGACTCATTTCATATTCCTGCAAAGAATACAAAAAACCAATATGGCCTGTTTATAAATTATACAATGTGGAATGGAAAAATAACTTTTGGAAGTGAAGTAGTATGCATAAGAAGATTGATGAACACTAGGAGAAGAGGCACAAAGTTGAAAGGGAGAAGCACTGCAACAGTACACATGATAGCATAATTGTATATGGGGTAACGAGCATTTGTGACTTGATGTTGTGATTGAGAGATTTGTGTCCCTTTCTATGTTGTAGCTTGATAAAACACAGGTTGTAGCCTGTTCAGGTATGACCCTTGTGTGGGTTGTAGGCTCGAGAAAACTTGTGAGGGTTGGAGCTTCCTTTGAGGTAGGATCCTCTTGTAGGTTGAAGCCTACAAAAATATGATGTAATAAGGAGTAGCAGTTTGCCTTCACATCACTTTCAGCCTAAAATTTGTGGTTTTCTCCGTTCGGGATTTCCACTTATATCTCGTGTTTTCATGTTTTAGCTTTTGAATGCTTTGTGAATGTTCTTGAATTCTTAACAAATATATCTGCAAATCTCTCTCTTTCTCTCTCTCACATGCAAAAGGAATTCAATAATAATAGAACACATACATAAACCATTAGTTGCATAAGAAGAAAATTATGTTTAGCAAAAATAAATATTTTAAATTAACTATTCACGCCCTCTCAATAATTTCCAATCACAAATATCAGTTGGCCAAGCCATCCCCCTCTTTAATGGCTTGAAAGACCGGGGACCTTCTCCGCCTCCTACTGAGCTTGAGGGTAATATTTCCTATTTTTTTAATGTTAAATAATGAAAACTATAAATATTTTGGAAAGTATTTTTTTTGTTCGGTGTTTGGAGACACTTTATGAAAATAATAATAGCACATAATATTAACTTATTAAAAAAGTAATAAAAATAAAAATGATAATAAATCAATTCAATTTAATTTGTTATATTGTAACTTTCTTTTTATTGATAAAATTAGAAATAATTTTTTCTCCCAAAAAGACATAATATGCATATCTTCCCATAAAATAAATTTAAAAAAGATCGGAAATTTACATAAATATAAATAATATTATTAAGAATAGAACACATATATTTTTAATGCTATAAATAGCTTAATGGTATATTTACCAAACTGCAAAAATAAGTAAATCTCTCTAAATACAAATCTAAATTTTTTCTCAAATTTTATATTCATAAAAAAATGGACTAAAAAATTTAATGCTTCTTAACGGTTTATAAATTCCAAATTAAGATAAATCTATCGCTAATCCAATCATATTATTCAATTAATTAACTTCTACATTATTTTTCATTTTTAAAATCTAATATTAAACAATGGAGCTCAGAAACAACAGACTTGCATATATTTTATGGCGTTGAGATACAAAAGCCTTAACACACGATCTAAAGTCTATCAAATAATTACATATTTTATAGTGTTGAATTGTAAAAGCCTTGGACTATCTAAAACCTATCAGTGTAGATGGTGAATGCAACAGTATTTTAATGAAACTCTTTGAAATATAGTAATATTACGATGTCAACTTTATTATATTATAGTTTAGGCTTTGTTCCAAGGCAATGCCACTTGTATGAACTGAATGCGACGCTGCACAGTTGACAGACACAAAATGAATGGATGCCAGATTAGTGCGCCGATTTGTCATTATTCAAAATATGAGATGTCACTATCTAAAGCTTAGTGGGGTTAGGGTAAGGGTTCGGCAAGATACAGAGAGAGAAGCCAAGAATGTGCGGGCATTTCATGTCCCGATTGTCCCCGCGAGAAACACGAGGGTGGCCACTGGGAATCAACGTGACGCCGTCGTTAATTTACTCGACAACCAATAAATAAACAAATAAAAAAATCACGTATATATATTGTGCCCGGTCATGCGGCGCGCCTGCTATTGGGCAGATCCACATCCCCATCCTGCCCGTTAATGTCATGGGTTAGGGCAGGACCACAGAAGTTTAATATATTATTTCTAATCACGCGCTATCGACGGTGATTACGAGGCACAAGGACGTCTTATATACACAGGCATTGGCACCTGTGCACGCCTTTGATCCCACATGACATTATCAGGAGTGGTCTATAATGCAATTTTTTGGAGATTCCAGTGGCGGAATCAGCTGAAGAAATTAACGTTAAATCTTGATTTGTTGCAGTTAAAATGGTTTTTTAACTGCATATTTAGATTCAGCACTCTGAAAAACCCCTGCAATGCTTTGATTGTGAAGAAATTAATATCAAACTTGGGATTCCAATAAATTGCTGCCCAATTTTGACCTGAAAAACCACAAAAAAAACTTTGAAAAAATAACATTATAAACCACTGCTTATCAGAAGCATGTGGACCATGGACTGCCCTCTACTTTTTCCACGTCATCACTGGACATTGATGTTAGTGGTTTCTACTGAACAGTAGAACGGTTAAAAGGATCTGACAGAGTCCAGCTTGGACTGGCCTGGCCCCGCGCAGCGCGCAGGTCATATTCCATGCGTCAGACGAGAGTCGACTCTCCGGTCAAAGTGGGGGTCCTTTTCTGAGTTCCTCGGTCGCAGCACCAGGCTGCAAGGGCGGTGAAGGTGATGATCCCACATTAGCTGGTTGTAAAGATTCGTTTGACTCTCCGGCAAGTTGGTAACGCTGATTGGTATGACAAACCGCTGGCAGTGCCATGTCTGGTGACTGGTCCATCGTTGGGTTAAAGAACGTGCTACGCATCCCGGTTTTAACCCGGGTATTGAAGATTTTGAGTAGGGTTGGAATCTGTACTCTTTTTTAAGGAAAATTGTGGTTGAGGTTTTCGTTATTTAAGTTTCGGGTCAACGTGTAATAGGTTTAAAATTTTATTTGTGGATAGCAATGTTTTAATGGAGTTGTTTATAATGTTATTTTTTTTTGCATATTTTGATGACGGAATTTGGCGAAAGAAATTGAGATTAAATCTTGATTTGTTGCAGTTAAAATGGTTTTTTAACTGCATATTTGGATTCAGCACCCTGAAAAACCTCTGGGACACTTTGATTGTGCAGAAACTAGCTATCAAACTTGCCATTCCAATGAATCGCTGCACCGGAAAAACCCACCGAAAAGGCTTTCAAAAAGTCCCATTATAGACAACCGCTGTTTTAATTATAAATGGAGTCATTTAATAAAGTGGAGGAAATGCTCAAACAACCCGAATTAGTTTAGGTTTTATATTTTAATTTTTCATTTTAAAAAATGTTTGTATCTCCAAAAATTTGATCCTTGATAGATCTATAAATAAGATGGATCAAAATTGGTTTAATTGCTAATTATAAATTACAATATTAATTTTTTAATTTGATTTTTTTCTATTTATCATATTTTTATTTTTATTTTATTTTGGTCAATCAAAAATGTTTAAGGATTTACATAAACATTACATATAAAACTCTCTACTCAACTAGAAAAAGCTCTACACAATAAATTAATTTGTATTATTATTTTATTTTATTTTTTAAAAGTAATTTACTCAATAAAAATATTTAATTTTATTTGTTCTTATACCATACACACCGTTTAAAATATTTAACTAACATTTAATTATTATTATTTTAAATTAATTTTTAAATATTTAAAAAATAATGGAGAGCAATTTTGGGTGCAAATCTAGAATTTGCAATAGTATATGCTAGTGATACACGTTCCAGCAAAAAAGACTTCATTCATCTCGGACATAAAATTATTTTGAGGACTCATATTATTCTTCAATTACGCTTGAAAATCAAACGCTGAATAAATAAACCTTTGCTATTTAATGTGGACCGGGAGTGGTTGCCATATATGACGTATTTACTAAATATTATGGCTTTCTATTTAAAGGATTAATGATTATGTTGTGATCCATTACAAAATTGTAGCCCTCGCCTTTGCTTTTTATATGACAAAGGTTTTCTTTAATTGCTGGCACAATCTACGAAATGTTAGCAGCTTTCAATTCTAAGAAATATACCGATGATTTGCGTTTACGAAGTTTCTCAAATTCATTCAATACCAATACCTAATAAGCAATAAACTTTTAATAGCCAACGTATTCGTATTTATTATTGGCATTATGGCCTATGGATGGTTGGCATTGAGGTTAACATGGTTTGGATTCGTGGTTTTGATGAGTTGTTGGCGCTTAGTTTATTGTAGAGTTGTGTAATGGTGTTGTAAAGGTTGGAGGTTTTTGGTAGGGTGATGTCACAGTTGCAATAGATATAGATAAAAAAAGTTGAAATGTTAAGAGTTTAATGCAATATTGTAGGGTTTCTCACTGCAATAAAGAGATTTATCACTAGTTATCTTATTGTATGCATGTGATGATCATCCTTTGCAATAGATATAGATAAAAAAAAGGTGAAATGTTAAGAGTTTAATGCAATATTGTAGGGTTTCTCATTGCAATAAAGAGATTTATCACTAGTTATCTTATTGTATGCATGTGATGATCATCCTAGCGCGTTGATGTCATTCTAATGCAAATGTCCATTGGTAAAGAAAAGGAATTACCACACACATAGACCATTGATTTTCCCATGGTTTCATTTTCATGGTTTGATTGGAGGTTGAATTGGTTCTCCATGTGTATTAACACAAGGATGAATTACGTAATGATGTAGGAGGAGTGGTTCTTTTTTGATGGTGGTCAAATAAAACCTTGTAAAATAAATTATTTGATTATAAAAGAAAGAGAAGCAAAACAACAACGATAGCAGGGTGTTGCACAAAAAATTGTCACCTTGACATTCTGCAATCTGTGTGAGTCCATTACCACTCATACTTTTCTCCTTTTCAAGTCTTAAGCCTTAGTTCTTCATATCAAACGTTGAAAATGAGAGAAAGCCCTCAAAAGTCTTTAAAACTCTAGTTCCGCACTTTCTCTTAGCATTACCTGCAATCTCGCTCCTAATAGTCATGTCTTCTGCGCACCTGACCGCTTTGTCTCTGTGTTATGGGTGCAGACCCCTGTAAAAGTAAAAAGGGCGAAAGTATATTCTTAAAAACTCACTTTGAGTCATTTCTAGAAGCTTCTGGAAGGAATCTTGAGGTGGCAAGTTCGCTCCCTTAAGGTTCATGCATCCCATACCTTAGGGAGCTAACCCCTTGATGTGAGGAGCTTATCTCTTTGAAGGAGAACTCTATCCTTTCATAGGTGGACCTGTAACCTCCTTCCTCTGCACTATAAAATGAAGCATTGGGCTGGTTACTTGGGAGGTTTAAAGCTGAATATTTTTGAGGTGAAATGCTGCTAGAACTTAGTCTTCTTATTTGAGCTTTTAGGAGGAGAGATTACATACCTCTTTGATCTCATTAGGAAGGGTGTAAGGCTTGTCAAAGTAAAGGAGATTCCTGTTTCGGACCCTAGGAAGAGCTTGTTCAATATCAAGGCTAAAAAGGTTGTAAGATTCTTCTACTTCAAAGTTAATACAAATAAGTTTGTTTTCTCAATACGTTGTTGTTTTATGGTTTATTTCATGGATTCCTTGATCGCCATAATGGACATGATTTATGATATTAGCTATGCAGGTGCTATTTGATATTTGCTTGTTTGTGGTTGCAGATTCTCAAAAGGAAACTCTTTCGAACGGTTAAAGGATGGTTGCCACAAACTAGCGTTGAACCTAAGATATGGTCTTAACACCACTATAGCTTTAATTTATGAATTGCAAATGTTTAGAGAAAGATAGATTTGTTTGTCTTGCTTGTTGCTAGAATATCTTCTAATACTAAGGAGATCGGTCTTATCCGCAAAATTGATTTATCCGACCAACAAATTGGCAACTCCGCTGGGGAACTGAATTTGGTTTTGATTTTCCTTTGTCTTTGACTTGAGAAACTTGTTCTCGTTTCTGGTTTTTGCTTAAAGTGTGTTGAATTGGGTAGTTTTTAGAATCTGGATTATTTTTTGTTTTTTTCGAAGTTTTCAAGGGACCGCACTTTCTATTTACAGATAGTGCGGGCATCTCCGCACTTCTCCTTTAGTACATAGAGCAGTACCGCATCTGGTTCTTCTGGAAGCCTGCGGACCCTGTGAAAATTTAAAAAAAAACTTAAAATGTTTACTTCTAGTTAAGTTTAGGTTTTATTTATGACTTTTAGTGTCTACCCAGATCTGCATGTGTTCAGTCAAAAATCTCTTGTGAGTAAGTTCTAATGGTATTTTTGTTTTAGATGATTTTCTAGAAGTTTTGCATACATGGAGTGGTTTTCATTTGGTCTCTGTAGTGACTCAAAGATCAGAAGCTTGAGAAACCTTAGATTACCCTGGTGTCTTTTGTCTTCTTGATGAGTCTAACTGGGTTGTGAAATCTGTCCTTTGTGAGAAATAGGTTTCGTTTTCTCTTTGCAAATCTTTGAACAAACTTGGTTATAAGTTTTGAATTTCATTTTTATAAAAGAAAACATATCTGGATGTTTTTTGATTGATTTGTTATTCTGGACAAATGAATCCTTAGTTTACTGAACAACTATGTAAAACGTCCTAAAAAAGAATTGAAGCTTTTATTCAATTAGGTTTTTAGAAGTTTTTAGATCTCAAGATTAGATTTTGTAGTTTTGAGTGCTTTCTAGAACTTCTAGGATCTCTTTCGAAAGAAATTGCTTTTGTAGTTTCAAGTTTTGAAAAGGAAAGGGATTTATTGTGAGCATAATTAGTAGTCTCATTTTGAGTTTTTATTGAAAAAGACAAAAATATTTTCTTTTCATTTACATGTTGAAAGAAATATTTGTTTCTCAAAGAATTGCATTCTCGAACTCTTTCTTTTAACTAGAAATTCATTGAAAGGAAAACAAATTGTTTATCATTTTAGGTGCATTTTTTTAGTGTTTTTGGAGTCGAGTCTTCACACAATCAAAGTTTCATTTCCATACCTATTGACTTAAGGAGCAACCCATAAAAGTAACACTTAGTTAAAATTGATCTAGTAATCTTTTTATTTCTAGGGCTCTTATCACCAATATAGCTTAGGCTAGCATCTTGGAGCAAGGAGTAATTAATTCTGCAAGATAGTTAAAACAAACAAGCAGCTATATCTTGCGGTAGGAAATAAATCCAATTATAATTGAGATATTCTGGGAAGCTCCTCTTAAAGGAGTCAATCACGAGATCATGTCCGAACCTTTGAGACAATCAAGTCTGTTTCATTGGGAAAGATAGAATATTTGCGCGTATTATAAACGATAAACCTCGGATTAACCATTGTCGAGGAGCCTGGGGTCACTTATTGGTAAACCTCGGATTGATCATGTCGAGGAACCTTCAAGGGAATTGAGCTTTATTACTCTACCCTTGCGCGTAGATCGGATCGTAGACTACTCCCCTAGTTGTATTTGTTGTTGTTGGTAACCTTAGTGTCCATAAACTTAAGATTATTTCCTAAGGTGGCAGTGACAGACGGGTCTCACTGTACCTGGACCAATCATCGACTAGAATCAGTTGGACTCTTTGGGGAGTTCTCTTCACTTGAGATGGTTTTGTGAAGAAACTTGTGCCAATCTGTTTCATTAAGCAGGTTGTCGGGGTAACTGTTCCAACCGCCCTTTCTGTATTAAAATTCTACGACATTGGATTTCATCACCAATTAGTGTTTTTAGTACGGGAAGTTACTGTTTGTGTGTGGTTTGAACTCTTAGATTTTTTAGGTGTGCGATTCAATTGTTTGTTTCTTTAGAGACTTTAGGTGGATTTATAAAAAAATGTCTTTATTTGCATATGAGTAATTAAATATTTAATCATGGTTGAATTATCGAGACAATCTCATAGGCTTCGAGGGCAACCTCCTAAGTATTCACCGAGCCAGCTTGAAGGGCTACGAGCTCTTGTATCACCTAGTGACAGTAGAGTTGGGTCACCAGAAGTCGGAGAGTCATCCTTAATTGTTCATCCTGACTATCAAGTACAGACAACGGAGTATATTTCTGAGCCAATTTCACTTTCTGAAGTTACTGATAGTATTTCTCCTACTTGTAAATTAGTTGAAGAACCTGAAATTTCTGAGCCTGAAACTGAACCTGCTCCTACTCCATCTTCAGGATTTGCTTCTCCAACTTCTAATGGTCCTGATTCATCCAAGGTAGGAAATATCATTACCTAGAATCTTCCTTCTGGCCTCATTTCTATTGAAGAACTTGTTAGTCTGGACGAAGACATAATTCTTCCTGAAAATCAACCAAGTTTATAACTTAGGAAGCGTGAATCAATTTTCTACAGTCCTTTTAGGAGTGATGTTTGGTACGTATCATTGACAATTTTTTTAGAAAACCCAGACCTTAGTTTTTCACCACCTCGAATTCCTTTTCATCGAACACCCAGAGGCTATTATCCTTAACTGAATATGTCAAGACAATCATCTATGTTTTCCCAAACACTGGAAACATTTTTATATGGCGGTCCTTCTATTCCTTCGAGGTAACAGTCACTCACTGGTACTTTTTTAGGAGCATCTCCTCAACCAATCGGACATGAGATATCAACTGGTAATAATGAAACTCAACCGTTGAGCGCAGAAGAAATTCTTATGATGTCTGGTAGTATTCCAAATCCACAACCTCAAGGTAGTCAATTACCGCCTGGTGGGCAGCCCCAAGGTAGTCAGTTACCGCCTTGAGGGTAACCTCAAGGTAGTTAGTTACTGCCTAGGGGGCAACCTCAAGGTACTCAATTACCGCCTGGGGGGCAACCTCAAGGTAGTCAGTTACTGCCTGGGGGGCAACCTCAAGGATAGTACATACCTTCGAGATAGTGCATACCTCAAGGTCAACCCTAGACTCAGTACATGCCTCAAGGTCAACCCCAGTTTCAATTTATACTTCAAGGTCAACCCCAGTTTCAGTACGTGCCTCAGGGTTATCAACCTCAAGGACAATACCTTACTAAAGGTTTCCAACCACCTTCTAGTCAACCATTTGTACAAGGAGCTGGAAATGTGCCAATTATCAGCCCTATGCTCAACTTGGTTATGGTCCCCCATATGCACAACCTTTTATGGGTCCATACCCTGGAATGAATATGATGTGGGATCTATCTCAAATTCAATAGACCATGCAACCTAATGTGCAGTTATCAAGTCAACTTGGACAACCTTTAGTTGCTGGTCCAACCCAACAACCTGTCCAGCCTACTGTTCAAACTTCTGCACCTGGTTCAATTCAGCAGTCTGGGCCTAGTTCACCTCAGACTTTGCCTCAAACCACTATTGCAGCTACTGCAGCCTCTGTTCAATCCACACCCATTTCTAGAGTATCAGTAGCTCCAGTTTTTACTGTTCCTGTATCAATGCAAACTCCTCAAGCCTCTTTACCATAGTCAGGACCTACAGTTCAGACTTCGGTCCATATGCCTGTAGGACAAGTTGGTCCAAGTACGGTTGTCACAAGTCAATAGCAATTCACTTATCAACCGTACCATGGACAGTATCAATTCGGTCCTACTGTACAAAACCCAGTCTATTAGTATCAACCGTACCCTGGCTATACTTATCAACAACCTCAGCAACCCCAGTTTGGTTCGGTTAATCTTAGTTTCCCAGGAGGTTATAATATTCCTAATGCAAATCCAATTCTAGGTTATCTTGGATATCCTCCTCCTGGGGCTGGTCTTGTTACCCAAGGTTTTCGCGACCCTAACCGTCAGTTACCATTTATTGCAACTTTGGATTTACTTGATTTGTCACGCCTTACGAATGATCCGATTTATTATCTTCTGTATTAGCCGCTAATGCCTAATAAGTTGCCCAGTGATATCCCGAAGTTCGAGGGTAAGTCAGGAGAAGATCTATCAAATCATGTGATGACTTATCACCTCTGGTGTGCATCTAATTCCATCATTAATGATTCAATTCGCTTACGTCTTTTTCAACGAATTCTTATTGGTCTTGCTGCCAAATGGTACATTGAGTTACCACAAGGCTCTTTTTATAATTTTAGTTAGTTAGCAACTTCTTTCTTAACTCATTTTCAATTTCCTGTCAGATACGAAAACAACAAAGAATTGTTAACTTCATTAAAACAATCGACATCCACATATATTTTTTTATCATATTCATGATGGCGACATAGACGACGTTTGGTGAAAGCTTTCATTTTGGATCAAATTTTAGTGGAATGATTTGTAAAATAATTATTACCTAAAATCACTGAAGATGTAGCTAAGGCAGGATTTGTTACTGAAGAGCAAGTAATTTCTCACGCTCAGTACCTTGACCTCGTCTATACACAGTCAGGTACTTTACATGAAAAAATCCCCAATCTTCTGAAACTTGGACAAATAACTGCAGCTCGTTTAGGGTCTCATGCCACTGATGGTATGATTGGTTCAGTTAGTATTAAAAGTAAGAAGAAATCTTCAAAGAAATCTTAGACTCCTATTATAACTTTACCAGATTCCCTGACAAGAGACTCTGCCGCTGAAATTCCTGCCGATATCCATGTCGTAGAATCATCTACGACCAAAACAAAATCTGGTGGTAAAAAGAAGGGGAAGAAAAAAAATAAGCAAAACTCAAAAGATAAAACAGAGAAAAATGAATCTACTGACGAGAAATGTAAATCTCGCTATCCTTGTCTCATTTTTGACGAGGATCATTTTACTAAAGACTGCCCACATCAAGCAGAGGTTTCAAAAATCATCAAAGGTTCTCAAATGCCTACTGTCTTGAAGGATCCTTTTCTTAATAAAGATATTAAGATGATTGGTTCTTCCTCAAATGCCTCAGAAGAACCCATTATGATGATGTCTCATGTCAGGATTGCGACGTGATCGCAAGATTATGGTAGTAAAAATCCTGTTGGTAGTAAAGAAGTAGAATCTTCTAATTTAAACCCATCAACTACAACTCCTCATGGTTCTGATATACTACAGATCGAGAAACCTAACCCTGACTTAGTAATCAAACCGCTTGCTAAAGGTATACTTCGGAAATCAGCTTTCAATCCACATGCGAGAGCTGCTCAGAATTATAACATTGTTGAAGATTTAACTATTTCCCCTTCAACAATGTTGGCTTTGGAAGTGTTGCAATCATGCCCAGCACAGCGTAAATTACTATTGTCTGCTATAGGAGCTGTTGACATTCAGAATTCGAACCTAATAATCTTCGATTTAGAGAATAGTACACCCTGCCTACCTCATCAAATGGCTTTCCAGATTCTAGTGTTAGTCAAAAATAGACCTTGCTTTCGGACTGTGATTGATGAGGGAGCTTCTATGTGTATTATGTCAATCTAGTGTTGGAGATCGCTTGGTTCTCCCACACTCAATCATTCTCCGACGATTCTAAAGGCTTTTGATGGTCGAGGGTTCCATCCTTTTGGAATTTTGCAGGATTTACCTATAGGGGTCGAAGGTAAAATTGTAAATATAGATGTGGAAGTGGTTGATGCCCCTCTAGATTACAACCTTCTCTTGGGTCACAGTTGGTCTTACGCTATGACTGCTGTTGTTTCATCAGTCTTTCAGCTTATCAAGTTTCTTCATAATCGAAAGATCATCACAATAGACTAGCTAATTTATTTTTCATCCGACCCAACCTCTTTTGATAGTATTCAACATGCCGGTAAAACAACTATCCTTACAAGGATGTTGGGGTAGGTTCGATTAAAGATTTTGGTTTACTAGGAACATTTTCCTTCCCTTCTCCTAACGTATTTCCTTCTATTGCAACTATTCATATGATTTCGTCGAACACTATTGCTTTTGATGATCCTTGGATTGTACCTTCCGATTTTGAGATGGATTCATTTGGTAACACAATGCCTTTGAGTCCCTTTGAAATTGCATATCAGGCTATACAGTCATTTTTTGACTCTTGTCCAACCGAAACTGATCCAATGAATGTGGTCCATGGGGAATCACTTTCAGTATCAACTGCAACTTCAACAACATTTTCTGATCCTGTTCATACTAATGAATAGATTTGTGAACTTTTTCCTGTTGATGATTTACCATGGGAAGATCTTCATCATCGATCTTCGTTTTACCTAAGCTTGATCATTTTGAAAGTTATTTTTCATTTATTTTTACTACTGACTATGTCAAAGAACCACATAATCCATTGCAACATCCTGATTCTAAGTTAAATTTGGGAAATATCTCTCAAACGGTTCTTATTGAAAACCCGGAATTATTGAAAACATTCATATAGGTGCTTCCTGTACGGATGATGAAATCCAAACTTATAAAGCCCTATTTCAAGAACTCTGCGACGTGTTTGACTGGTCATATGAAGAAATGCCAGGAATCAATCCATCAAATTTTTGTCCATGAAATTAAAACTTACCCCAATGTTAAACCTGTCCGACAACATTTGTGTCAGATACATCCGAGAAAAGCCACTGCTATTAAAGTTGAAATTGAGAAATTACTTCGTGAAGGTTTCATTTATCCAATTTCTTTAACAAATTGGGTATCGAATATTGTTCCTGTTAACAAAAAACAAAGAACGATAAGAATATGCATCGACTATAGGGATATTAATCGAACTTGTCCTAAGGACAATTATCCAACCCCCTATATTGATAAAATTATTGATGATAGTGCGGGCAGTGAAATGTTCTCCTTTATGGATGGTTTTTCCAGTTACAATCAAATCAACATACTCCCTACTCATCAACCTAAAATAACTTTCATTTGTCCATGGGGGACATTTGCTTATTGCAAATTACCTTTTGGATTGAAGAATGCTGGAGCAACTTTTCATAGGGCTATGTCTTACGCATTTCATGACATCAAGCACATTTTACAGCCTTATCTCGATGATTTACCTGTCCGTTCATTACGTAGAGCCGATCATCTCACTCATTTACAAGCTATCTTTATGAGATGTAGGCATTATCAAATTAGGCTGAATCCACACAAATGTGTTTTATGTCTAGAAATGGGTCATTTACTGGGATTTATCATTTCAAAAGCTGGCATTCGTGTCGATCCCTCGAAGGTTGAAGCTATCGTCAAATTACCTCCTCCTTCGACTATTTTCCAACTCCAAAGTTTGCAAGGGAAAGCAAACATTTTACGTCATTTCATTCCTAACTACGCCAAGATAACGAAAGGTTTTACGAGGCTGTTGAAACAGAATACTCAATTCTTTTAGGATGAGATAAATGACAAATCTTTTGATGCACTTAAACACGTGTTAACCCATGCACCGTTACTGTATCCTCCCAATTGCAACCACGATTACTTTTTGTACCTCGCTGCTTCTCATTCCACCATTGGGATGGTTTTAGTTCATGAAGATGAATTCAACAATGAACATGTGATTTACTATCTTAGTCGAACTCTGCATCTGACTGAGATTAAATATTCGCATGTGGAGAAATTGGCCTTGGCAGCTATTCAAGTTGTCCAAATATTTCGTCACTACATCCTATTATGCAAAACCACGGTAATTTCTGAATGTAACCCTATGATGTATATTTTGACCAAACAATTGCTAGGGGGCAAGTATTCCAAATAGATAGTTATTCTGCCGGAATTTGACTTGGAATTTGAAAAATCCAAGGCAAAGAAATCTTTGGTTTTTGCGGAATTGATGTGTGATTTCCCGCGTACTGACACTGAAACTGTGGTGAACGTGCCCATTGCGGAAAAATCCTTGTTTCTTATTAGTACTCTTGATCAATGGTATGGAGATATTATTGTTTATCTCCAAACCCAATCTTTTCGGCCTGAAATCTCACGATATCAGTGATGGAAAATACGTTTCCAATCCCAACAATACAATATTATTGGTGATACACTCTATCGTCGAGGGACAGATTCTGTTTTCCGATATTGTCTATCTCATGAAGAAGCTAAAAAGGTTCTCAATGACTGTCACTCTAGAACATGTGGCAGTGATATGTCTAGGTATGCCATAGCCCAAAATATATTGCGTGCTAGTTATTTCTGGCCATCCTTATTCAAAGATTGTAACTATACAGTCCAGAAATGCCACAATTGTCAAAATTTTGATATCGTAAGATGCATGCTCCACCCGCTCCTCTCCACCCTATAATTGTCGTCGGCCCTTTCGCAAAATGGGGTATCGACTTTATTACATGTAACCCTCACTCGGCCGAGGGGCATGTATATATCATCCTAGCGGTAGATTATTTTACTAAATGAGCCGAGGCGATGCCTACATTTTTGGTAGATGGAAAAACCGCTGCAACTTTCATTTTCAATCATATAATTGCTAGATTCGGTGTTCCTCAAGCTATTATCACTGATCATGGAAGTCATTTTTTAAATATCATGATGGCTAAACTGACAGATCAACTTGGCCTGCATCACGATAGTTCTACTCCATATTACCCACAGGCTAATGATCTAGTTGAAGCTATCAATAAAGTTCCAGTCATTATGATCCAATGAATCATTGGTATTCATAGGTCAAATTGGCATAACATGTTATTTTCAACACTTTGGGCATATCGAACCTCAGTAAAAACATCAACTGGTTTCACTCCTTTTCAACTGGTCTATGGTTTGGAAGCAGTGTTACCCATTGAATGCGAAATTCCATCATTACAATTAGCCATAGAATTACTCTTAGCCACTTCTGAAGAGGAAAAACATTTTTTGTACTTAGCTCAGCTAGATGAGAGTCGACGCAATGCTGCATTAGCAATCGAGGCTCATGCAAAACAAATAAAAACTTAGTAGGAACGAAATGTTACACGTAATTTTTTGGAAGGAGACCTAGTTTTACTATATGATCGAGCAAACAATAAGCTAGGGGCTGGAAAATTTGTACCTATGTGGCATGGTCCTTACATTGTTAAGAAAAAGCTAGCAAAAGGGGCCTATGAATTGGTAGATTTTGAGAGTGTCTCTTTGGGTAAACCCAGAAATGGGCTTTATCTAAAGAGATATTATGCTTAAGTTTTGGTGTGGATATTTTTGTTAGATTAGTTTCTTTATAGCTAGTGTGTTTTAGATTAGGAAAGTATGCCTAGTATAGAGAGTGCTTTTATCATTATTCCTTCTTATCTTGATTTTACTCTTGATATTGCAGATGTTGACGTCTCTTCAAACATACATTGGTTTTGCTGATAGTGCTTGCCGTAGTACACAGAACATTTCTTCCGCAGCTTCGGTTATCTATTCACCCTCTAATGAGTTAGTATCTATGCATGGGGTAAGCCTCGGACAAACAACGAATAACATTGCAGAGTATAGTGCAGTGATTGAGTTATTATCTGAATCCATCTCATTTGGGATTCAAAGTCTGATTGTTAGGTTAGATTATGAACTCGTTGTACTACAGTTTAACAGGGTTTATGCCATTAGAAATCCAATGTTATTAAGATTATTTTTTAGAGTTCATCTCTTGGACCGTGAATTTGATTACATTGAATATCAGCATATTCCAAGACATTTAAATACATTAGCAGATGCAGTTGCTTCTCGTATGATAAATAGACATTTGCAATAATCAAAACAGTAAATTTAAAACAAATTCAATAACATGTTACACAAGATAGCCAGTAATAGTGATAGATCATAGCATAGAAGTGTGTCAAAATATACATCGTCTTCGATCATAGGTTGAAAAACACCTTATGATCGGCAAAATGATAGTACAAAAGACAAAAATGTCGTGTGAGTCTACAAAAGCGATCATCCTATCCTTGGTGATGATCACGATAAGAAACCATTGCTCGGGAAACCCTACAAAGGAACCTCCTAAAAGGTCTTGGGACCCCAATCACATATCGATGTAACCTAAGTGGGATATCATCTATGCCAGTATCTGGAATATCTGTTGTCAAACGCTCTAGATGATTCTCCAAATCGATCAGGATCTCTGTAGATTGGTCCTGTGTGGCTGGTACTGCTATAGCTGGGTGTCTCCTCTCATAATGTTGGAGAGTGGCTGGTCATCGTGGACCCACATCTACATTTAAAACTTTTTCTTGTCAGTTTTGGACGATTTAAAAAACAAAAAAAATTAGTTAAAACTTAGAAAAGTGTTGAAAATGATTTTAGCTAAATCATCCCACTGCTCTCCTGGTGGAAGAATCATGTCTGGGTCACCGTGATAATCCATCCCAGCATATGGAAAATCTTGAATCACAAAAAGTTGGTTCCTCAACCAACGAAAATACTCAGGTGGAAATAGAACAACCTCTGAACCCTCCTCAGGATGATGGGCCATCACTGCAACCCAATGCATTATCTTAGGCTCTCGAGGAAGACTAGTCCCAACAGGAAGTTGTTGTGGGACCAGCATAGGAACCCTCTCTAGACCAAAACTCACAATGAGGAAACCATATCCAAAGTTTTTTAGTTGTCCATTCTTTGTTCTAGTTAGTTGGCCTTTTACATTCGCCAACACAACCTCACACCAGTTAAAGATGGTACCTCGATAACAATCTACTGCCATTTGCATCTGAGATCCGGTAGCTACATGCAATGCTGCACTCCTGCATAGTCTAGTGATAGTGAATGCAATAACCTTAAGTTGAGGATGGTCAATAGTTTTAATATCCATTCGTTTGTCCTTTGTTTGATCATTGCAAAACTCTAATCGGAGACTAGCGACAGACTGGCCACCTAGCCTAGTCCTGAAAAGAGATAATCGTTTGCCTTTCTTGGGCAAATCAGTCAAGAAATATATGTCCTCTAGCTCAATTTCGAGCCGGTGGCCACCAATAATGAAACACTAGTCTTGTATGTTCCACCTTTCTATCAGCGATTGCAAGAAGTCTACTTGGGCCTTCATGCCTAGTATGACCCAGAATTTGAACAGTCTGCATGCTTTCAATGCCCGAATTGTGGGTGGATAACTTAATGTGGCAAGGTCCACATCCTCATGCTCGCGTTCCCACCAAACAAGCATTTTGTATGTCCTACAATGCAAAAACGACATATTAAAATAGTTTAGTTTCAAAATTTTTGGGCAGAAACAGAGAAATTTGAATTTTTAAAAATCCATTTCGCGGGGTCCACACCTGCTGGTTACAGACAGTGTGTAGGTCCACACTAGTCGTAAGCAATAGGCGCAGACCCACGACATTTTTCTTTTTAGAAAAAAGTCGAGGTCCCCAGGGGCTGCACGAGCGATTTTATAAACCAAATTCTCCTTAAAAAATCAATTTTAAAGCCTAAAAATGAAATGTAAATTATTGAAATGCGAGATAAGGATGATGTGGATTACCTGGAGTTGATGGTTTTCGATTCCAATGGACAGATTTTCTGCAATCTTCACAGGAAGTTTCTTACCCAAAAGCTCTCATTTCTCACTCTAAAATCAAATGGTAAAAATGAATTTACAAAGCCCTTTTTATAAGCTTTTTTGAATAAATGAATTTTTAATTTTTTTATTTCACTTCTTTAAAAAGGTAACTTTTTGATTTTATCTTAAACAGGTATGAGTAATGTTTTGAGTTTTTGTGCAGAATATTGGATTTTTAGGGGGAAATTGATCATTTTCAAAAAAGAGCATACTTTTTCACTTTTCGGACTCTTCCAAAATTTACGAAAAAGAAAAATATTGGAGTCCTATTTAAGCTCTTTTCTGACCGTATAAACATGAAAAGATCGCCAGACTTTTGTTGTTTCAAGTTCGATATTGGTTATAAAACGACGTGTCTTTGATCGCTTTTTTACTTTTTCAGATCGGAGCCACTAATTATGAAAAGTACTCCTTGGTCGTAATGGTCAAGTGGTTCTCTCAAGTATTATTTTATACTTTTCGGGCTTGGGGGACACAAATTTATGAAAAAGGACATCCATAGAGTTTTCTTAAGTTTTTCTTCTGACTCCCTAAAATTGAAAAACACCGAGTTTTTCCTATACTGGACTCAGTAAAATTTAACAGTAAAGAACCTGTTCAATTTAAACAGGAACGAACCACTCCTTCTCAGGGTTCGATTTTTAAACTAAGTTGGACTCATCTGAAGGATGAGCCTATAAACAAGCAAATGTTATGCTCCTCAAGCTTGTCAAAAATAAAGAGGTACTTGCCAGAAATGGTGGGGGAAAAGTGAGAAAAATGAACCTGTTTGTTACACTTTGTGTTTTAGAAAAGTAGTTAACAACTCTTGAACACGACACTTTTTGTTCACCTGGGTTGGGAAATCCTTTGCCTAACAATTAATCAAACCATATTGAAATTCTTCAACCGGTTTCTGGGTATTAGCTTTGGGTCAACTGTCACCAAACCATCTGTAGTGTAGTTATGTGTTCAAGAGGTCAGTTCAAATAAACCATTCATCTACAAAAATATTTGTCATCCATTTTGACCATCCCTGAGTCAGTCCTTGCCAATATGTTTCCTCAAAACTTGATATATGATTTCGTGTTGTGGGCTTGCCTACAATAGATCACTTTCTATCGAATTCAGCTTATCATCTAGAAAGATGATCTAGAAATTGTCAGTACCTTGGAATCTGCATTCCCTAATGGCAGGTTTCTCATCTTCGACAATAGGTTGCATCCTTGACCTTCAATCAAAGGATTCTATGACATGTTCAACATCAGCTCATTTTTTCATATTTCATGGATTGTACTAAGTACTTTGAGAGCCATTGACATTACTGGTGGTTTCTCTCACACTCTTTAATAGTTCACATCATTGACTGGTAATCAAGTGGTTTCTACCATGTTTGACTTCGACACATTCATTCACATGGATAGAATCGTACTAGTTCGGGAAGCGGAAATCAAGACCCTAGATCTAGTTTATACCATCTAGGCTGCAAGGAATTTTGTTACTCATTATACAGTGGACTATTCATAAATAGATGGTTGCACCCATACTATGTCTACATATGTCTACACTCTTGATGTATTACAAAATCATTCCTGTATCAGAATAGTTTACTCAGTTTTATAGTCAGCTTTAATTTGAGTATGGGAATGCCTACCTCAGCAATGATATGTTGACATATATATATTTTGCATTGAATGTTTTAACAGGTTCTGACTGGGGTGTCCACAGGATGATCCTTGAAATGATAAAGTACTTCACTCTTCATAGATGACAAAATATATCTTCATCTATTACAGACTTCGCACATTAGGGGGCAATCTGTTGCATAAAAAATTGTCACCTTGACATTCTGCAATCTGTGTGAGTCCATTACCACTCATACTTTCCTCCTTTGCAAGTCTTAAGCCTCAGTTCTTCATATCAAGCCTTGGAAATGAGAGAAAGCCCTCAAAAGTCTCTAAAACTCTGGTTCTGCACTTTCTCTTAGCATTACTTGCGGTCCTGAACCTAATGGTCATGTCTCCAGCGCACCTGACTGCTCTGTCTCTGTATTATGGGAGCAGACTGTTTTAAAAGTTAAAAGGTGCAAGTATATTCTTAAAAACTCAATTTGAGTCATTTCTAGAAGCTTCTGGAAGGAATCTTGAGGTGGCAAGTTCTCTCCCTTAAAGTTCATGCATCCCATACCTTAAGGAGCTAACCCCTTAATATGAGGAGCTTATCCCTTTGAAGGAGGCCTCTATCCCTTCATAGGTGGACCTGAAACCTCCTTCCTCTGCACTATAAAATGAAGCATTGGGTTGGTTACTTGGGAGGTTGAAAGTTGAATATTTTTGAGGTGAAATGTTGCTGGAACTTA
This sequence comes from Pinus taeda, assembly GCA_000404065.3. Taxonomy (NCBI): domain Eukaryota; kingdom Viridiplantae; phylum Streptophyta; class Pinopsida; order Pinales; family Pinaceae; genus Pinus; species Pinus taeda. The sequence continues at coordinate 52,591 of APFE030407132.1, read as the reverse complement.
GTCTTCTTATTTGAGCTTTTAGGAGGAGAGATTACATACCTCTTTGATCTCATTAGGAAGGGTGTAAGGCTTGTCAAAGTAAAGGAGATTCCTGTTTGGGACCCTGGGAAGAGCTTGTTCAACGTCAAGGCTGAAAAGGTTGTAAGGTTCTTCTACTTCAAAGTTAATACAAATAAGTTTTTTTTTCTCAATAAGCTATTGTTTTATGGTTTATTTTATGGATTCCTTGATCACCATAATGGACATGATTTATGATATTAGCTATGCGGGTGCTATTTGATGTTTTCTTGTTTGTGATCACAGATTCTCAAAAGGAAACTCTTTCAAATAGTTCAAGTATGGCTGCCACAAACTATTGTTGGACCTAAGGTAGGGTCTTAACACCTCTATAGTTTTTATTTATGAATCACATATGTTTAGAGAAAGATAGATTTGTTTGTCCTACTTGTTGCTAGACTATCTTCTGATACTAGGGAGATCAGTCTTGTCCGCAAGATCGATTTATCCGGCCAACACAGGGTGGTTTTCATTCCTTCGAAGTTTCCACTGGACATCTTTGATGTATCACGTATTTGAATATCTTGATGGTTATGTGCTTATCATGTTGTTATTTTTTGTTATTATGATCATGTAGAGATTAATATCTAATGAAGTTAAACTTGAAAAAATAGATGATGGTTATCATCACTAATTCAACCTGCGTCTCAGTAGTGATCTAATTCCAACAATTGCATTAGATCTGGTGCCTTCTTGTGTAGCTTAATCACTAAAAGGTGGATCTAGGAAAGCTATGGGTTATCAAGGTGTTCCACTACTTAGTCTTGCAAATTTTCAAGAATGGAAAGAGAAGGTGAAATCAAAAATCTTTGCTCATGGATTTGAAGTACAGAAAGTGGTGATAAATGGTTATAGTGATAACCCCCCTCCAAAGAAAGATAAAAATTGGGATGCACATGCCAGGTGTGTAATGTATGATAATCTTCACAATCTAGACATTGAGAAAATCATGGATATCAAGATTGCAAAGGAGATTTGGGAGAGGCTCCATGCACTACATGGAGAAGAAATTAACATAAATGGAGAAAAGGGGAGATCCATTGAAGATCAAACTTAGCTCAACTCAACATTGGAAGACATAGAGAGGCTTTCAACAAAAATATAGATTTGAAGAGGATCATGCAAATTCTTAAAGAAAAAGATAATACTTTCAAAGAAGAATTTGTTAATGTGAAAACCTAGTTGGAGGATGAAAGGAGAATTGAAGAAGAGATTGGCAGCCAGTTCACATATTGGATCAACCATTGTGAGAAATTAAAAGTTGAGGTGGTTTGAGCAAAAGAATAGTTAGAAAATAATAGATATAGCTCAAACAGATCTAAGGAAGCAATAACCAAAATTCCCAAAGAAAAATGTGTAGCAACAAGAAAGGAAACCAACATCAAAACCAAGAACAAAAGAACGTGTCAAGGAAAGGTGTGAGAGATGTTAGATGTTTAAGCTATCAAGACGTTGGACACATTTCATCTAACTATAGAAGTAAAAGGATTAGATCCTCTTAGCAAAAGAAGCATCTAAATAAGAAGCATCCTCAGGCAAGCATTCAAGGAAGATTGCACCCATCACGAAGGTCATCTACAGTTAGGTATAACATTTCATTTTATGGGTATTGTTAGTGATTCCATGATTTAGGCCATAACGCTAACAATTACAAGGTTTATGCAATGAGGAGCAGAAATAGAAGTCAGGTCAGCAAAATATTTGAGTCTTTTCCTCCTTTCCTTGGTCAGATAAGATTTTATCTATATGACAATCTTGGCCATAATGCTAAAGATTGCAAGTTACCAAGGGTGTTTAAGGAATCCAATTAATAGAGGAGGAGGAGGATTAATGAAAACAAATCAAACAATAAGATAGGAAGATATGGACATGTTAGAGATCAACCTCTCAAAGTATGGAGGAAGAAGGATAAAAAAGAGATTTCAAGAAGAAATTAAGGCTTGCATGCCCTTAGGAGGAGCATATGTTAGCATCTTAAGCTTGCATAAAAAATCATTGAAAATGCAACCATAGAAAAAGTAGTCCATGTGGAAGATATGCATAACATGAATAAGGTGCATGAGCTTAAGGGGAGTTGCATGAGGTTTGAAGTTTCTTATTTATTATGATTTATCACTATTGCAACTTAATATCTATTGGATTAGTCATATGTGATTGTTGATACCATTGAAGCAGTTTTCTTGTTGAAACCCTAATGATGTTTTGTAGGCATGAAAACCAAGAATTTGATCCCATGTAAATATTCAAGGTTCAAATTTGATGCAAGATGGGATTACTCTTATTCATTTGAGAGATGCAATTATTGTTGCATAGGTTGAAATATCATTCTAAATTTTTGTTGTTAAATGTTATAAGCTTATAGGGTTTTTGACCATATTGTAATAAAATGTTGCATTTGCTAAGTTTATGCATGTTTTGGCAGATGATGATTGTTTATTTTTGTTCTTGGTCATATGTCGCATATATTTATGCTACTAATGGTGAATTTGTTGAGAGTATTGTGATCATGGTTTTGAGCATGAACTCTTCATAGAGAGAGTTGTCAAGGATTGAAGAGATGTCACATGCTCAACGGGGACTTTTTTATTTCCTGTGGACCAACAAATTGTTTCCATTATGTTCATTGTGGAAGAGCTCATTATATCTATCATGTTATTTCTGAGATTGGATTATTGTAGGAGTTGTTAGAGTTTTGAGGAGCAAGTGCTTTGACTTGTACAAAAAGGGTTTGTGTGGATCATGTACTATTTGAAGTTGCCCTATATTATCTAAAAAAAGGATTTGTTATTTGTTATAGCTCCAAATCTCACTCTTGTGGTTTGTGATGCTGCACTCATGGCCTAGGGCAACCCCTCCTTCCAAACCTGGTCCCAAATTTAAAAAACAGTTTTTTATTCCCTATATGTGACATTTCCCTGAGCTAAACGCGTGTATACACGCGTCTCTGTATACCCAACCCGCGTATATATCTTAAAACACTTAAAAAATATAAATCTCCTTAATTTCAGGTGGAGATCACGGGTTTTACCTGTTGATTACCTATTAGTGCCCATGGCCCAACTGTTCCCAACGAATTCCCAACTAAAAAATTACTTTGGGAGAAGTATAAAAAGGCTTCAATGGGAAGGCCTAAGGGAGGAGAGAAGAGAGAGAAAGATTATTATGCTGAGATTTCCTTGACCAGGTCTGAAGATCCTAGTGCCTCATGCACTTCCCCATTCTACAAGGAAACCTTGTTTTCCTTGTGTGTGTTGATGTTTTCATACTACTTGAGATATCATGGAGTAAGTCATGGAAGGAGTTTGTTAAAGGCTTGAGACTGGACGAATCCGGGAGACGGTTCTGCTTGGAGCCTGCGAAAGGATGAATCAGGTGAAATTATTCCTTTCTGTACTTTATTTGTCTATAATAAAATAAACACATGTCTTTGTTCTTGATATAGATCTTCTTCATGTTTATGATATTCATGTTATGATTCATATGTGAACGGTTGTTTAATTGCATAACTTACTACCTTTCCTTATAATATGAAGATCATTTCTTTGTGATGTTTAGTCCATATACTGCTGTACTTTCTTGAATTGACTGTTTTACAGGTCAAAGGAGCAAAAGGAACTCCAAGAAGGGTTTGGACCCTGGAAGGCTCTTCTCAAACGTAGGACCTCAGGTACGCCCCCTATCGTAGTGTTTGCTTATAGTAGCATTATGGTTGTATGGAATGTGTGTTTCTTTGTATAGATAACCTCTAGTCTACTAGGGTGTCCACCCAAGACCCTAGGGGAGTTTATCCCACAATAGAATTGGCGACTCCACTGGGGACAACACTATTATTGTTCCTTGTTTGGGTGTATTCAAGCCAATTAGGCCTCAGTTGTCTGTTTACCTTCTATTGCTGTGTAGTCAGTGCCTGAATTGTGAGCTTTGATCAGTTTTTTCCAGATTGTCTTTTGTTTTTCTTGAAAGCTTTTATATACGTTGTGTTCTCTGTTTACAGAGGCGTATATACGCATCTTTCCCTAAGTGAAACTGCGTATACACGTGTTTCCTTGAGCCTTGTCGCATATACACGCATCTGTGTGCAAACACAGTCACGTATATCTTTAATTTTCAAGATTTTTAAAATCTTTTTGTTACTGGAAGTTTGTATGCTGGTCTGATTCAGTTTGGAACAGTTACTGTTCTATCACAGTCTTTAGTTTTACAGCAAGCGTCTTGTTTCAAATTCTCTCTGATTGTCAAAAGGTTGGTCTTGTTTGTTGGTCTTGCAAACGTCATTTGTTTTTGCTTAAGCACACAAGGTTTCTCGCAAGGAATCTTGGCTGCTCTGTGTCTTCAAGGCAGGAAGATTGATTTCAATATTTGTGTTGAGTTTTGTTTTGGTGACTTTTTGGTTTGCATACCCCAACTTTATTTCTATGACCATATTCTTTTCTTGCTTTCTGAAAGTTGTTGGTTCACGCTTTCTTGAAAGTTGTCTTTTCAATCTTTTGGTTTTCATTGCCAAGCTTGTCTCGTTGCTTGTTGATTGTTAAGAGCATTTCGAAGCACCTTTTTTTGTTGAGTTCTCACTTGTTTTCTGTTGCAAACTCGCAAAGTGCTGCATTGCCTATTCTTCAGTCATCAAGTTTCAGTTTTGTTAGAGCATTTTTGAAAAGTCGTTTTTGTGTTGCTTTTGAAGGAAACTTTTTGAAACTTTGTTTTGCTTTCTTGAACTTTGTTTTGATTGAGTTTTCCTTTTTGTTGAGTAAAAGTGCCTATTTGTTTGTCTTCATCTTGTTTTTAGTGCTTAGACGAAATAAAAAACAAAAACTTATATTCCATCTAAACATTCTAAGTGGCAAATCAAAAATCGATAAACAAGCAACTTTCATTCCTTGATTTAAGAGTAGTTTTGAATTTTGCATCCGCATGTACTTGTTGCATTAAGATTAGTTTGTGCATCTTTCTAAGCATCTATGGTTTTGTTAGCTTTTGTGAGTTTGAAGCTTGAAGAAAAGAAAAGAAAAAGTTGTAGCTTTATTTGAAGTTCCTATGAACCCTATAGAAATTTCTTTTCATTGAAAAACGAAAACAAGTGCATTTACATGTAGTTTGGTTTTTATTAATTTCTTTTGCATCAAAACACCACTAGTTTCACTTCCACTTATCTCATGACTTAAATAACAACGCATTAAAATCAAGCGCTAATTTAAAATATACTAGAAAATTTTATAAATGTCAAGTTAGACACACCAACAAGTTTTAGGATATTTTAGGGCCTTGGATTAGGTGAGTGGAGAGTTAACTCTCCAAGGCCATTTTAAATTGTCAAACGTAAGAGTCTGAATAGTGAGTGAAAATCCAATAGCGTTAGGAAGACCAGGGAAGCTCCAGATCTGGGAGTTAAGCACGAGGGTCTGTAAAGACAGGGAAGAGAGATACCCCTCTCCTACTTGTCCGAACTTACCTCACGACTGTTCCGCCTGGCTTCTGATACAAGTTGGTAACCTTAGTTGCTACTCCTAGGGATCTACACAGGTGGCTACGGAGGGGAATATCGTGGCACCTGAGGTCAACGTTGTATCACTCTCAACGGTACTACTGGAGGGCACCCTTGCAAAGCTTGGGGGCTTGCACCAGCGCAGGATGTTGTTAGGAGGTCAACGTAACTTCCTCTCTTACCTGCGCTGATAGGATTGGGCCGTCATTATCCCAGACTATCTTTGGAAGGCCCCTTACTTCACTTTCTCATATTTTGGTGTCCGTTCCTAATCACCCAGAGCAGAAATACTTGGAAGTTGTTTGACTGGCTGATATCTTTAAGGACTTTATAGTGTGTGCTCTCTGATCCTAGTTTGCCTAGCTTTCAATTTTTTGAGTCTTTAGTTAGATCTTAACAAGAAATTCAAAGTGGCTAACCGATCAACTAGATGGTATCGAAGACTTCGTGGTATTTCACCACCAAGTTTAGAGCCTTCACCTAGAAGGCGCAGAGGTAATACTACTAGTGGGTCTCGTCCCGTGGCAGCTGACGCATCGGGGATTGATCCTCCTCTCGGGGGAATTAGTGTTCAAGATAGACCTGGTACTTCTATAGAACAAGAGAGAAATACTCCAGTACTTTCTCAAGCTCTCTTTTGGGCAGTAGATAACGTAGAGGTAGAAGAACTCTCAGAGTCGTTAGCAGCTCCGAGTTCTCCCCTACCTTCTAGTCATCCAGAAGTGTTACAATATGTTGGGCCTCCAATGCATCGACCATCAAGTCCAGGTCACATTACGCACTTACCATCGATGACCACTATTGGAGGCATGGCTTCTACTACAAGTGCTATGACTATGCAGACTCCAATATCTGTACAAGGGGGAGGAACTATTTCCATCCCCTCTGCTTCTTTATTTGGGTCTTTTGCTAGCACACCTTTAGTTGGGTCTACCTCCATTCCTTCTACGAGTGGAAACTCCCAAACCAATGCTTTTAGTTTTGGATTTTTCCCATTTGGTACCCATTCATAGGGTATTCCGTCAGTTCTGTTTAGTGCTGCCACATCCATGATGGGTGGATCAGCTTCATTCTAGGGTTTTCCTTTTGGAAGTGGTCATATACCACATTCCAACCCAACAATTGGATCTATGCCTTTCTCTTATTTTGGACAAAGTAGAAATCCTTTTCAAGGTTGGAATAACCCTGTGGTTAGTAGTGTGGGAACTGGGAATCTATTTGTCGACCAACAAAGGAATAGGCCATACTCCACAGTCAGTTCATTTAGAAGTATTCCTCCCCTAGCGTCGGCTTGGAATCCTTATCAGGGGTTGTCAACTCATAGTCATTTAGGAGGAAACTTCGCCAGTTATGGAGGTTTTACGGCCGGAGATGGTCAAACTCTGAGTTATGGTAGATCACAAGGCTTGCTTTTTGGTTCAGCGGGTTCTACTGGTTACTTCAGGTAGCCTGGTGCCTTCCAAAATCCAGGCCAATCTTTGCAGAGCTTTGGGGGCTCCGCCCAGTCTGGGTGGAATTCCCAAGGTCCTCCTAAGCTTTCGTTTCTAGCAACTCTGAATTTGCCAGACCTCACAAAGTTAACAAACGATCCAATTAAATATAATCCGGCCTGGCCTCTAGTGCCAAATAAACTCCCTTTGGACATTCCAAAATTTGAAGGAAAGGGCGGTGAAGACCCAGGCGACCATGTAACCACATTCCATTTGTGGTGCTCGTCGAACTCCCTTATTGATGATTCAGTAAAGTTGAGACTTTTTCAACTTTCCTTGACTGGTAATGCGGCCAAATGGTATATAGAGTTGCCAGGGGGCAGCTTTACGTCTAGTTTCCTGTCCGTTATGATGCCTGAACCGAACTTCTAGCCACCTTTCATCAAGACACGACAACTCACATTTCTGACCATATTCAGGAATGGAGATGGAGAAAGAGGCTCATTAAAGCTGAAATCCCTTTGGAGTACTATCTCGAATGGTTTATGAAATCTTTACAACCTGAGATCTCTAAGGACGTCTCTATGTCCAGAGTCTATTCTGAGGAGCAAGTGATTTTTAGGGCCCAACAATTAGAATTGATATACTCTCAGTCTGGGATCCTACAAAAATACTTGCCAGATGCTCTTGGGTCAAAGGCTGACATAGCCAAGTCAAAGACAGGTCCCCATGCTGATGGGATAGTTGTATCGGTAGACACAAATGCGGTGAACTTGTTGAGCCAATTGCTGCAGTTGTCATTACAAACTACTTCAAACAACCAAGTCACATCATCTAATAATTCGTCTTCCCAACCCTCTTCAATTAATGCCGTCCAATCTGATAACCCCAAAGGAAATCAAAACTCCAACGGGAAAAAGAAAGGACAAGGTAAGAAAAAGAATCAGGATGGGAAGGCTGACACAAATAAATCTGGCAATAATGCTGGTGAGGGTAGAAATGAGTCTAGAAAGAAATAAAGTCAAGTTTCCATGCAAGTTGTGTAGTGGAGACTATTTAACTCATCTCTACCTGAAGATTCAGGATGCTCAGCACTTTTTGGGGCAGCAAGGGGATTCTAGTTCTCAAGCTGTGTTAACCAACCCTTTCCCCAAGGGCAACAATTGCTTGCTAGCACGAGTTCAAATGCTGGTACCTCCTCTGGGGGCAGCTAGGAAGGGGAAAAATCATTGAATGTTTTCATGATGGGTTCTAATGTCCACGTAGCTACTCGGTCATGTGATTATGTTGAAGCCGAAACTTCCAAGGAGAAAACTGCTCTTGGTGTTAGCACCTAAATCTGCCTTAGGTTGAAGGAAAGCAAAATCAGGGTAACCGCAAACCATGCTCAGTCTGGTAGCTAGCCCTACCAAAACAGGAGAGGGCTCTCTCTGAGTCACGCTCAGTGAATAGATAAACAGTATGGTCTGAGATGACTTACTATGAACTATTGATTTTAGGCTAGGTAAATAAACATGGAAACAAGAGGCAAATTTTGATAAATGACTGAGTTTCTAGGATGTATGGGACCAACGAACAGCAATGAGCAGAGAATTTAACACAAAGGCACAGATTACTTCGTGAGGCAAGATAGGCAGAAAGTCTAGCAATTTAGTTTGAAATAACGCGGAATGGAAAGATTGCTTAGGAGGGTGAAAAGGGCATCAACACATGAATCCTTTTCAACAAAAGAAGAAACACATAACGTGAAACTTTCCCACAGGCAGAGCAATAAACATGAATTCTACCTTATCTTACTTAGAAAAATTCACTAGAAATGAATACGAATGAACTCTGAAACATAACAAAATACATCTGAAACATAAAGAGAACACATTTGCTACACTCACACCACATGAATCTCATGAACCAGAGCCGCTGCCTTTCATTAATTCTCTGTCAAAATATACAATGAAGAACTGAGTTTCTCTCCCACCGTCTCCTAGAAATTACAACCAACCCTTTGAAAATAGTTTTGCATACAATAAATAGACTATGCCATTGGGAAATAGAACAACCCACAGTTGGGGATTTTTTGAAATGATTACAAACTAGAAATGGAAAGCCAACCATTAGTTACAGGTGCAGCGTTACAAAAATGACAAATGGCTTGGGTGACTGCTTGCCTTCCTTTGCCACTTGGATAAAAGCCCACCTTTAGTGAAAATACTTTAAAATTTGCTTTAGGTGCCGAAAAAATTGTAGTGTAAATGAGCGGGCCCACTTGGAGAAAGTCGCGAATCGAAATGTCGCGGAGCGGAAGTTATTTTGGCTTTTGGGTCTATATGTGCCGCGCCAGAATCTATATACATCGCACCACTTTGGAGGCGATTTTGAGGTACCTTCTAAAGTCCAAATTGTGCCCAAGTGTGCTTGTTAGAAAGCACTGCCTATCTACTTTCCAACCCAAGTGGAATTTCTGAATTTGGTGCTCATTTGCCCCTCCACAACTTCATTCTCCCAAGACTGCTTCCTGTGTGTCAACATAGGGGCAGAGAGGTCATTTTTTGAGTGTTTTTGACCTCCTGGGGACTCAAAACTTGCCCAAAATTCTTGGCCATGCACCAGTAGTCATGCTTTTTCATGCTGAATCCAAAATGCAAATCATTCTTGATTTGGAGCTCCCAATCCTAAGCGTCAGGGAGAAAAACCCTGTTTTGTGCAGAAAAATTTGTCAAATGACCAAAATTGCCCCAAATTTTTTGAAATTTGGGATGGAGATCCTCTATGAAGTGCTATGCTGGGCCACAGAGGCTTCGGCCAAGATTCGGAGCCGATCTTGCTCTTTTTGCCTCTTTTGTCTTTTTGTTGCCTTTCTCAATTTCGCCTTCAAGTTCCTTATCCGAGCCTTGGAACTCATATTGTGTGCCCTGTAATGATAAATCATATGCCTAAATAATGCTTTGTCCTTGTCGCTTTCGCCAATAGCTTCTCTAAGTGGATGTTGATCCTTTTTAGCCAAACCTCTCGATCAGCCTCTATCTCCTGCTGAATGGGTGTCCTCTCATTTAGTCTTCGTTGGGCAGCCTGCTAGTCTTCACGGATGTTTTGCCACCTCTATGAGGCCTCCTGGGTGCATGTACCTTTGTTGGCAAATCACTGTGTGTCTCTTCTTCATGATCATATGACGGATCAAATGTCATGTCTGCTGTATATGGACTGTGCTTGGACTGCCCTTTGATGATGTATGAAACTATGTGTTGTTATGAACTCTGCCACCAAGGGGAACAATGCAAAAGGGACTGTTAGGAAGGGGAATAATATGATGGGATTAGGGTTATGGGGAGAGATTTTGTTTAGGGACATGTAGGAGGGTTTGGGGATTTTATAAGGTAGGGTTTTGGGATTTTATAATGTAGGTTTTTGGGCTTTACATTGACAAATGAGTGGAGGGGATAGGGAATAGGGATTTAGTAATGTTTTAGGGTAGGGAAAGATGGGGAAAATGGAATATGGGGGAAGGGAACAATGGAAAGAAGGGGAAAAACGAAAGGTGAAAGGGAGGAGGAACCTTCGTATAAACATAACAAATTTGCAACCCTAGAGCAATGGCTTTGATGATTTCAAGTGGTAGGGTTTAGGCATTTTTATTGTGACTATACACGGCCATAAACCACCATCATGTTCACAAAAACAATATGAGAAACTGAGATGTCGACCCTACCTGTCAATTGGAAGGGATTCAAGGCGATTTGTTGCAAATTTGGAACAAAACCGGGCCTTTGTGGGTGTGCGCCGCGCCCCTCTGCCTGTGTGGTGCATCCTTTGTGTGTGCCGTGCCCATGTTAATTTAACACTGTGTGGTAGCATCCAGTGCACTGCGCTCCCTCTGTGCACCGTGCCTCTCTGTCTGTGCGTCGTGCCTTGTGAAAACACCTCCAACCTCACTCAAAACGCGAGCTTGCTCTCTCAATCACCTTGAAATGCTTTCTCTCTGTCCTTGGTGTCGAACAAGTTTTGAAACCTTGTGGAATGAAGAATTTTAAATTTGGAGAAATATTTATATGAATTTCATGCCTTTTAGCCCTGTGCACCGCGCGTCCCATGTGCGCCGCGCTAGTGTAAATTTACACTGGAAAATTCCTCCCAGTGCGCCGCACTCCCTTTGTGCGCTGCGCCTTTTTACAGGAGCCTTTTAGAGGCCTTCTCGGTGTCCAAATTGGGTACAAGATAACTCATTGGAAAGTTCTTTGAGTCTACTTTCCAACCCAACTAGAATTTTTCAATGTAGAGTTCATTTGCCCTGTCAAAAATAAAATCTCCCAAGACTGGTCAAAATGTGCCAAATGAGGCTACCTCAAGGCAGAGTGTGGTTGCAGTCAACTTTTGAAGGTGTTCCTCAACTCCAAATTGAGCTTATGATAGCTCATTGGAAATCTCGTTGTGTCTAGTTATCATTTTACTCATCAAGTAAGTCATTTGGCTAACCAAGCTAGGATAAAACTTGATTTTCCCAAGGTCACTTTAGAGATGCATCAATTATCCCGGGGCAATTGTATTTTTGACTTTTCTCTAAAACCATGACACCTGTGTAAAAATTGAAGGAATTTTTTCTTCCTTGGCCTATTGTGGACAAAAACCTCTCTTAGTTTGCCAAAATTCATCTTTTTTTGCTCAGAAACATCATTTGAGTGAATTATTGAACCTTCCTCTGGCCTACAAGTATTATTGAAGCACTTTGAGAACAACAATTTGCAAACCCTAGACCTAATGACAAAGTTGACTCTTGTCCATTAAAAAATCAAACATTGACTATCATGGACTTTAATAAACATTGATGAAAAGACCTAAGCCAGCAGGTGCAAGACATGAGGGGTAATGACTGACAAGACCCTTCCATCAGATTATGGCATGCCCCTAGTGGAATGCAGCTGAGTGGATGGGGCGAGACACCTAAAAAATGAAATGAAGAAAGAGTTTTGATCTCTGATGGAGGACTACCAAGGCTGACTCTAACATCTATAAATACCGACCTTCATATTGAGCGACCCCCTGTTGAGACTATACCACGGATACCGAAAGGCTTCGCTAAACGCGCGACTATTAATCCTAACACTAGGGCCACCTAGAATTATTCCATTATGGAGGATCTGGCCCAGAGTCCATGCACCATGTCCACTTTAGAGGTTCTCCAATCGTGTCTAGCTCAGCGAAGTGCTTTACTCTCGGCAATTGGGGCAGTTGATCCAACCAACTCTTTAGTGCTCATTTTTCACATGTTAAATGTCAAAAAGCGACTCCCTCGTCACATGGTTTTTTAGATAAAGTCTACATACCGAAAGATTAACATTTTTCGCACCGTTATTGATGAAGAAGCTTCCACGTGTGTCATGTCGATGTCATGTTGGAAGGCCATTGGATCTCCTTCGGTTGTTCCTTCACCTACCCTCCTGACTGCGTTTGATGGCCATTCTCACAAGCCGCATGGGATTATCTCGGCCTTTCCTATATGTGTTGGAGGAAAGGTCATCAATATTTAAGTAGAGGTCATAGATGCTAACCTAGACTATAATCTCCTCTTAGGAAGGAACTGGGTATACGAGATGGATTCCATCGTTTCGAGTCTGTTTCATGTCATCTGCTTTCCTCATGAAGGGAAAATCATTAAGGTTGGTCAGTTGGATTATTGTCCAGTTGATCCTCAAGCAACTTCTGACTCTACTATCCCCTTAGTGGATAACCCTCGCCCGCCTACTGAGAATCTAGGAGTTGGGATGTATTCCTCATTGATGGGTACCTTTGATTTTCCCTCTCCTATCACTAGAATCAATGTCGTTTCATCATCTAAGGAGTCCTCTCGAGAAGAGTTCTTCAGAACTCATTATTTTCTAGACCCTTGGACCTTGCCTTCACCTACAACCACATTAGCTGAAGGACAAGTTAATGGAATGGCATTCCCTATGTCTACAGTTGAGCTTAGATATCAGTCTATCGTTAACTCTGCAGACGACCATTCTACTCCTTTTTCCGAAGAGGAGCTAGATGGTCATGTGGCCCCGACTTGGGCCTTTGATTCCACCTCCGCCTTGGACTGCTTAGATACGGTTTTACCTTTTGAAGAAGCAATCCTCGAAGTGATGATGGGTGTAGATCGACCTTGGGAAGACTTACACCATCGTTCATATTTCCTTCCTCCATTGCAGGAAGTGGAATCTAGGTTCTCCAAGCTATTCACTAGTGATGTTTGTAAGATATCAAATCCTTTGGCTCCAGCACACTTTCGTGCTGAAGGTAATATGTCGGTGATTTCATAAACGATATCTATAGACATCTCTAGCGACCCTAATGTGATTGAGAATCTCTTCATCGGAATTGAATGTTCCCGTGAAGAAGTTCAAATTTACACCAACCTTTTCAAGGAATTTCGAGATGTATTTGCTTGGTCTTATGAGGAACTGGCTGGCATTGATCCTTCTATAGTTCAGCATGAGATCATGATGTATGAAAATGCCAAGACTGTTTGTCAAAGGCTTCGACCAGTTAATCCTAGGAAAGTGGCAGCCATTAAAGCCGAAGTAGAGAAGCTACTCAAGGCGGGTTTTATATACCCTGTTCCTTTTACCAATTGGGTTTCTAATCCAGCCCCTGTAGATAAAAGGCAAGGAACAATCCGAGTATGCATTGACTTTAGGGACTTAAACAAGGCTTTTGCGAAAGATAATTACCCCACACCATTCATTGATCAGATTATTGACGAGTGTGTGGGTAATGAGATCTTTTCCTTCATGGACAGTTTTTCAGGTTATAATCAAATTTCCATCCGTCCTGAAGATCAACATAAGATGACTTTTATATCTCCCTGGGGTACCTTTGCATACAAAAAGATGCCGTTTGGTCTCAAAAATACGGGAGCTACTTTCCAATGGGCCATGTCATATGCTTTCCATGACATAAAACATATCATCGAAGCATACTTGGATGATCTCGCTGCTCGTTCTCGAAAGAGAACTGATCACCCCAGTCACCTTTGAATGGTTTTTGAGCGATGTTGTTTTTATAAAATTTGGTTGAATCCCAACAAGTGCGCTTTCGTTGTTACATCCGGTTGGTTGTTAGGGTTCATTGTGTCAAATGAAGGGATTAGGGTTGATCCCTTCAAGGTGGAAGCGATAGTCCAGTTGCCTCCCCCGTCCTCCATTCGACAACTTCAAAGTCTTCGAGCAACCTGTGGATAGTTTCTTTTCATGTGGTTTTCACGATATGTCCATCATTTTAATGGCTCTCAACCTTGAAGCTTGAGCATCCATGATGTTGGCTATTGCATATTTCTCTTAACAACAACATTACATTTCTGCTAAAATTTCTTTGTTTGAGTTGGGTTCTTACCTTCCCTCCTTTTTGAAATTTTCTGAGGCCAATGCTTCTTAATTCTATTGTTATTCCTTTCCTTCTAGTCACCTTTTATTTATGGCCTACATTTTGCTTACTCATAACAATGTTTCAACTTCTTAATAGCATATTTCAAAGTGACAGGTTCTAGAAACTCAATTTTTTCTCTAAATATCATAGGAAATCTACTAATAAATATCTGAATATTGGATTTCTCATCTCTTAGATATGGAACATACCTTAATAGTTTGAAGAACTTGGTAACATACTCATCATCTATTAATTTCCCCATCTTGAGTTCATAGAAATATTTTTCCCTTCCATCATAGTAGCATTCAGACACTTGTTTCTCTCTGAAGATATTTTCAAACTCATCCCAGGTTAGTTCCTTCTCAACAATGCCTCCAACATTTCTCAAGTGTTCCCACCCTATATTTTTTACCCTTCAAGTTGTAGGTGACAATCTTAGCTTTCATCTTTTTATAATAATCATGAATTCTAAAAATTTTCATCATGCCCAACAACCAAGATTCTACCTCTTCTAATTTCGTCATATCCCCATCATATGTGGGTGTATTGGATTTCTTGAATTCCTCAGGCATGTAATCCTTTTCCTTTCCTCCTCGATGATGATGATGGTTTTAATAAAAGTGATGGTGTTGGGTCTTGGTAGCATAACTAGATGGTCTACTAGAGTGATGTGTATATGTGCTAGTTCTTCCTTTTGGGGTGTTCCTTTTCTGGTGCTCAATGGTGCATTTCTTGGTACAATTTCTTCACTTTACTACATATGCCTCTTGCTGGACCTACTACCATCTACCACATTTGTATTATATTATATCCCCTGAGTGTTATAGCTCCAAATCTCACTCTTGAGGTTTGTGAAGCTGCACTCATGGCCTAGGGCAACCCCTCCTTCCAGACCTGGTCCCAAATTTAAAAAAGCATTGTTTTTCCCTATACGTGACATTGCCCTGAGCTAAACACGGTGTATACCCAACTCACGTATATGTATAAAAAAACTTAAAAATAAATAAATCTCCTTAATTTCGGGCGGAGATCATGGGTTTTGCCTGTTGATCACTTATGAGTGCCCGTGGCCCAACTGTTCCCAACTAAAAAACTACTTTGGAAGAAGTATAAAAAGGCTTCTATGGGAAGGCCAAAGGGAGGAGAGAAGAGAGAGAAAGATTGCTATGCTGAGATTTCCCTGACCAGGTCTGAAGATCCTTGTGCCTTCTACACTTCCCCCATTCTACAGGAAACCCTTGTTTCCTTGTGTGTGTTGATGATTTCATACTACTTGAGAGATCATGGAGTAAGTCATGGAAGGAGTTTATTAAAGGCTTGAGATTGGACGAATCCGGGAGACAGTTACGCTTGGAGCCTGCGAAAGGACGACTCAGGTGAATTTGTTCCTTTTATGTACTTTCTTTGTCTATAATAAAAGAAACACATGTCTTTGTTCCTGATATAGATCTTCTTCATGTTATGATATTCATATGTGATCGGTTGTTTAATTGCATAAATAACTACCTTTCCTTATAATATGAAGATGGTTTCTTTATGATGTTTAGTCCATATACTGCTGTACTTTCTTGAATTGAATGTTTTGCAGGTCAAAGGAGTAAATGAACTCCAAGAAGGGTTTGGACCCTGGAAGGCTCTTCTCAAATGTAGGACCTCAGGTACGCCCCCTATCGTAGAGTTTGCTTATAGTAGCATTATGATTGCATGGAATGTGTGTTTCTTTGCATAGATAACCTTCAGTCTGCTAGGGTATTCACCCAGGACCCTAGGGGAGTTTATCCCACAACAGAATTGGTGACTCCACTGGGGACAACACTATTGTTGTTCCTAGTTTGGGTGTATTCAAGCCAATCAGGGCTCAACTATCTGTTTATATTCTATTATTGTGTAGTCAGTGCCTGAATTGTGAGCTTTGATCAATTTTTTCCAGACCTTTTTTTTTGTTTTTCTTGGAAGCTTTTTTATACGCTAGTTTCTCTGTTTACAGAAGCGTATATACGCATCTTTCCTTAAGTGAACCTGCGTATACGCAAGTTTCCTTAAGCCTTGTCGCGTATACACGCCTCTGTGTGCAAACACAGTCGCGCATATCCTTAATTTTCAAGATTTGTAAAATGTGTTTGTTTTTGGAAGATAGTATGCTGGTCTGATTCAGTTTGGAACAACCATTGTTCTGTCACAGTCTTTAGTTTTACAACAAGTGTCTTGTTTCGAATTCTCTCTGATTGTGAAAAGGTTGGTCTTGTTCGTTTTCTTGCAAACGTCATTTATTTTTTCTTAAGCACACAAGGTTTCTCGCAAGGAATCTTGGCTGCTCTGTGTATTCAAGGCATAAAGATTGATTTCAATCTTTGTGTTGAGTTTTGTTTTAATGACTTTTTGGTTTGCATGTTTGAACTATTTTTATGACCATTTGCTTTTCTTGCTTTCTGAAAGTCGTTTGTTCACGCTTTCTTGAAAGTTGTATTTTCAATCCTTTGGTTTCCATTGCCAAGCTCATCTCGCTGCTTGTTGATTGTTAAAAGCATTTCAAAGCACCTTTTTTGTTGAGTTCCCACTTGTTTTGTGTCGTAAACTCGCAAAGTGCTTCATTGCCTATTTTTTTTTGATCATTAAGCTTCAGTCTTGTTAGAGCGTTTTTGAAAAGTTGTTTTTGAGTTGCTTTTGAAGGAAATTTCTTGAAACTTTGTTTTGCTTTCTTGAACTTTGTTTTGATTGAGTTTTCCTTTTTGTTGAGTGAAAGTGCCTATTTGTTTGTCTTCATCTTGCTTTTAGTGCTTAGACGAAATAAACAACAAAAACTTATATTCCATCTAAACATTTAAGTGGCAAATCTAAAATTGATAAACAAGCAACTTTCATCTTTTGATTTAAGAGTAGTTTTTGAATTTTGCATCAGCATGTATTTGTTGCATTAGGATTAGTTTGTGCATCTTTCTCCGCATTTATAGTTTTGTTAGCTTTTGTGAGTGTGAAGTTTGAAAAGAAAAGAAAACAATTGTACTTTTATTTGAAGTTCCTCTGAACCCTATAGAAATTTCTTTTCATTGAAAAATGAAAAACAAGTGCATGTGCATGTAGTTTGGTTTTATTAATTTCTTTTGCGTCAAAACACCACCAGTTTCACTTCCATCATCCCTTGACTTAAATAACAGCCCATTAAAATCAAGCGCTAATTTAAAATATACTAGAACTTTATATTTGTCGAGTTAGATACCAACAAGTTTTAGGATATTTTAGGGCCTTGGATTAGGTGTGTGGAGAGTTAACTCTCCAAGGCCATTTTAAACTGTCAAACATAGGAGTCTGAATAGTGAGTGAAAATCCAATAGCGTTAGGAAGACTAGGAAAGCTACGGATCTGGGAGTTAAGCACGAGGGTCTGTAAATACAGGGAAGAGAGATACCCCCTCTCCAACTTGTCCGAACTTACCTCACGACTGTTCCACCTGGCTTCTGATACGAGTTGGTAACCTTAGTTGCTACTCCTAGGGATCTACACAGGTGGCTGCGGAGGAGAATCCCGTGGCACCTGAGGTCGACGTTGTATCACTCTCAATGGTACTACTGGAGGGTACCCTTGCGAAGCTTGGGGGCTTGCACTGGCGCAGGCTGTTGTTAGGAGGTCAGCGTAACTTCCTCTGTTACCTTCGCTGATAGGACTGCGCCGTCATTATCCCAGACTATCTTCGGAAGGCCCCTTACTTCACTTTCTCGTATTTTGGTGTCCGTTCCTAATCACCCGGAGCGGAAATACTTGGAAGTTGTTTGACTGGCTGATATCTTTAGGGACTTTATAGTGTGTGCTCTGTGCTCCTAGTTGGCCTAACTTTCAATTTTTTGAGTCTTTAGTTAGATCTTAACAAAACATTCAAAGTGGCTGAATGATCGCCTAGACGGTCTGGAAGACTTCGTGGTCTTTCACCACCAAGTTCAAAGCCTTCACCTAGAAGGCGCAAAGGTAATACTGCTGGTGGGTTTCGTCCTGTGGCAGCTGAGGCATTGAGGATTGATCCTCCCCTCGGGGGCATCAATGCTCAAGATAGACTTGGTACTTCCAGAGGACAAGAGAGAAGTACTCCTGGACTTTCTCGAGTTCTCTTTCGGACACAAGATAACATAGAGGTAGAAGAACTCTCAGAGTCGTTAGCGGCTCCGAATTCTCCCCTACCTCCTAGTCATCCGAAAGTCTTACAATACGTTGGGTCTCCAACGCATCGACTGTCAAGTCCAGGTCACATAACGCACTTATCATCGATGATCACTACTGGAAGCATGGCTTCTATTACAAGTGTTACGACTTTGCAGACCCCAATATCTGTACAAGGGGGAGGAACGATTTCCATCCCCTCCGCTTCTTTATTCGGGTCTTTGCTAGCACATCTTTAGTTGGGACTACCTCCATTCCTTCTATGAGTGGAAACTCCCAAACCAATGCTTTTAGTTCTGGATTTTTCCCATTTGGCACCCATTCACAGGGTATTCCGTCAGTTTGGTTTAGTGCCGCCACATCCATGATGGGTGGATCAGCTTCATTCTAGGTTTTTCCTTTTGGAAGTGGTCATATACCACATTCCAACCCAACAATTGGATCTATGCCTTTCTCTTCTTTAGGACAATGTAGCAATCCTTTTCAAGGTTGGCCTAACCCTGCGGTTAGTAGTATGGGAATTGGGAATTCGTTTCTTGGCCAACAAGGGAGTAGGCTGTACTCCACAGTTATTTCATTCCGAAGTATTCCTCCCCTAGCCTATGCTTGGGATCCTTATCAGGGGTTGTCTGCTCCTTATAATCGTTTAGGAGGAAGCTTCGCTGGTTATGGAGGTTTTGCGGCCAGAGTTGGTCAAACTCCGAGTTATGTTGAATCACAAGGCATGCCTTTTGGTTCAGCTGGTTTTGTAGGTTACTTCGGGCAGCCTGGTGCCTTCCAAAATCTAGGCCCATCATTTCAGAACTTTGGGAGTTCCGTCCAGTCTGGGTGGAACCCCTAAGGTCCTCCTAGGCTTCCATTTCTGGCAACTTTGAACTTGCCAGACCTCACAAAGTTAACAAACGATCCAATCAAACATAATCCGGCCTGACCTCCGGTCCCAACCAAACTTCCTTCGGACATTCCAAAATTCGGAGGGAAGAGCGGTGAGGACTTGGGCGACCATGTGACCACATTCCATTTGTGGTGCTTGTCGAACTCCCTTATTGATGATTCAGTTAGGTTGAGACTTTTCCAGCGCACCTTGACTGGTAATGCGGCCAAATGGTATATAGAGTTGCCAAGGGGCAGCTTTACATATTTTTCCGACTTAGATAATATTTTCTTAAATCATTTCCAGTTGCCTGTCCGTTATAATGTCGGAACTGAACTTCTGGCCAATTTTCGTCAGGACACGACAACTCACATTTCTGACCATATTCAGGAATGGAGACGGAGAAAGAGGCTCATTAAAGCTGAAATCCCTCCGGAGTACCGTCTCGAATGGTTTTTGAAATCTTTACAACCTGAGATCTCTTAGGATGTCTCGATGTACGGAGTTTACTCCGAGGAGCAAGCTATTTTTAGGGCCCAACAATTAGAATTGATCTACTCTCAGTCTGGAATCCTACAAAAATACTTGCCAGATGCTCCTGGGTCGAAGGTTGATATAGCCAAGTCGAAGCCTAGTCCCCATGGGGATGGTATCGTTGGATCGGTAGACACGAATGTGGTGAACTTGTTGAGCCAATTGCAGCAATTGTCATTGCAAACTGCTTCAAACAACCAATTCACATCGTCTACTACTTCTTCTTCCCAAACCTCTTTGATAAATGTCGTCCAATCTGATAACCCAAAAGGAAATCAAATCTCCAATGGGAAAAAGAAAGGACGAGGTAAGAAAAAGAATCAGGATGGGAAGGCTGACACAAATAAATCCGGCAATAATGCTGGTGGGGGTAGAAATGAATCTAAAAAGAAAGTCAAGTTTCCGTGCAAGTTGTGTAGTGAAGACCATTTAACTCATCTCTGGCCGAAGATTTAGGATGCTCAATGCTTGTTAGGGCAGCAAGGGGCTTCTAGTTCTCAACCTGTGTTAACCAACCCTTTTCCCCAAGGGCAACAATTGCTTGCTGGCGCGAGTTCAAATCCTGGTACCTCCTCGGGGGGCAGCCAGGAAGGGGAAAAATCATCAAACGTTTTCATGATGGGTTCTAATGTACATGTGGCTACTCGGTCACGTGATTACGGTGAAGCCGAAACTTCCAAGGACAAAACTGCTCCCGGAAATACCGACCTTCATATTGAGCGACCCCCTGTTGAGACTATACCACGGATACCGAAAGGTTCCGCTAAACACGCGACTTTCAATCCTAATGCTAGGGCCGCCCATAATTATTCCATTGTGGAAGATCTGGCCCAGAGTCCATGCACCATGTCCGCTTTAGAGGTTCTCCAGTCGTGTCCGGCTCAGCAAGTGCTTTACTCTCGACAATTGGGTCAGTTGATCCAACCAACTCTTTAGTGCTCACTTTCAACATGTTAAATGTCAAAAAGTGACTCCCTCATCACATGGCTTTCTAGATAAAGTCTACATACCGAAAGATTAATATTTTTCGCACTGTTATTGATGAGGGAGCTTCCACATGCATCATGTCGATGTCTTGCTGGAAGGCCATTGTATCTCCTTCGGCTGTTCCTTCACCTACCCTTCCGACTGGGTTTGATGGGCATTCTCACAAGCCACATGGGATTATCCCGACCTTTCCTATATGTGTTGGAGGAAAGGTCGTCAATGTTGAAGTAGAGGTCATAGATGCTAACCTAGAATATAATCTCCTCTTAGGAAGGAATTGGGTATACGAGATGGATGCCATCGTTTCAACTCTATTTCGTGTCATATGCTTTCCTCATGAAGGGAAAATCGTTAAGGTTGATCAGTTGGATTATTTTCCAGTTGATCCTCAAGCAGCTTCTGACTCTACTGTCCCCTTATTGGATAACCCTCGCCCGCCTACGGAGAATCTAGGAGTTGGGATGTATTCCTCATTGATGGGTACCTTTGAGTTCCCCTCTCTTATCGCTCGAATCAATGTCGTTTCATCATCCAAGGAGTCTCCTCGAGAAGGGTTCTTCCGAACTCATTATTTTTTGGACCCTTGGACCTTGCCTTCACCTATGACCACATTAGCTAAAGGAAAAGTAAATGGAATGGCATCCTCTATGTCTGCGGCTGAGCTTAGATATCAGTCTATCGTTAACTCTGCAGACGACCACTCTGCTCCTTCTTTCGAAGAGGAGTTTGAGGGTTATGTGGCCCCGGCTTGGGCCTTTGATTCCACCTCCGCCTTGGACTGCTTAGATACGGTTTTACCTTCTGAAGAAGAAATCCTCGAAGTGATGATGGGTGTAGATCGACCTTGGGTAGACTTACACCATCGTTCATATTTCCTTCCTCCATTGCAGGAAGTGGAAGCTAGGTTCTCCAAGCTATTCACTAGCGATGTTTGTAAGATATCGAATCCTTTGGCTCCAGCACACTTTCGTGCCGAAGGTAATATGTCGGTGATCTCAGAAACGATGTCTATAAACATCTCTAGGGACCCTAATGTGATTGAGAATCTCTTCATCGGAATTGAATGTTCCCCTGAAGAAGTGCAAATTTAAACCGACCTTTTCAAAGAATTTCGAGATGTATTTGCTTGGTCTTATGAGGAAATGCCTGGCATTGATCCTTCTATAGTTCAACATGAGATCAAGACGTATGAAAATGCTAAGCGGGTTCGTCAAAGACTTCGACCAGTTAATCCTAGGAAATCGGCAGCCATTAAATCCGAAGTAGAGAAGCTGCTCAAGGCGGGTTTTATATACCCTGTTCCTCTTACCGATTGGGTTTCTAATCCAGTCCCTGTAGATAAAAAGCAAGGAACAATCCGAGTATGCATCGACTTTAGGGACTTAAACAAATCTTGTCCGAAAGATAATTACCCCATGCCATTCATCGATCAGATTATTGATGAGTGTGCGGGTAATGATATTTTTTCATTCATGGATGGTTTTTCTAGTTATAATCAAATTTCAATCCGTCTTGAAGATCAACATAAGACGGCTTTTATATGTCCCTGGGGTACCTTTGCATACAGAAAGATGCCGTTTGGTCTCGAAAATGCTGGAGCCACTTTCCAACGGGCCATGTCATATGCTTTCCACGACATCAAACATATCATCGAAGCATACTTGGACGATCTCGCTACTCGTTCTCGAAAAAGAATTGATCATCCTAGTCACCTTCAAATGGTTTTTGAGCGATGTCGTTTTTATAAAATCCGATTGAATCCGAACAAGTGCATTTTCGTGGTTACGTCTGGTTGGTTGTTAGGGTTCATCGTGTCAAATGAAGGGATTAGGGTTGATCCCTTCAAGGTAGAGGTGATAGTCCATTTGCCTCCCCCATCCTCCATTGGACAACTTTAAAGTCTTTAAGGGAAGGCTAATTTCTTAAGACGGTTTATAGCGAACTATTCCGAGATCACTAAAGGGTTTATGCGTTTGCTCCACAAAGGGGTTCCATTCGTGTGGGACGAATTTGCGCAACGGTCGTTTGATGCTTTGAAAAAGGCATTAGTCTCTTCCCCGCTTTTGAGTCCACCGGATTATGGTAGGGACTTCCTTTTATATCTCGCTGCAGCGGAATCAACCATTGGTATGGTTCTCATTCAGGAAGATGATTCTCTCATAGAGCATGTGATTTATTACTTGAGCCAAGGCTTGATAGGTCCTGAACTTTGCTATTCTCCGGTTGAGAAGTTGGCCTTGGCAGCTGTCCACGCTGTCCAGCGGCTCCGTCATTATATTCTGCTACGCAAAACTTTTGTCTTGGCAGCAGTCAATCCGTTTTAGTTTGTCCTCAGTAGGCAAGTGATTGGGGGCAAATATAATCGATGGATTGTCATTCTACAAGAATTTGATCTCGAGTTCTTGTCCGCTAAGTCCAAGAAATCTATGGTTTTTGCCGAGCTAATTTCCGAGCTGCCTTGTGGAGAGGATACTGTTTATGAGGAAAGTTTTCCCGATGAACATTTATTCCTCATCTCTTCACTCAACCCTTGGTATGGAGATATCATTGTTTATCTCCAGACTTCAAAGTTTCCCTCTTCTATCTCTAAGGATGAACGTCGCAAATTACGTCACCTCACTAAAAATTATGTCATCATCAGTGATACATTATATCATCGGGGGGCTGATTCAATCCTTCGGTGCTGTTTAACGTTAGAGGAGGCAGAGTTTGTGCTAAATGATTGCCACAACGAAGCTTGTGGTGGTCATCTATCAGGGCTTGCTACAGCTCAACGTATCATGCGTGCCAACTATTTTTGGCCTTCGCTCTTCAAACATTGTGTTGAAGCAGTCAAACGCTGTCACTGTGCCAAGTTTATACACGAAAATGCGCGCACATCCAGCTCCTCTTTTTCCAGTTGTCACTGTCGGTCCCTTTACTAAGTGGGGTATTGATTTTACAACTTGTCATCCCCCTTCAGCAGCGAATCACAAGTATATTATCGTGGCCATCAACTACTTCACAAAGTGGGGAGGCCATGCCCACTTATAAAAACAATAGTGAGACACGACATTGTTCTTTTTAATCAAATTATCTCAAGGTTCAGTATCCCAAGAGAGATTGTCACTGACCATGGCAGTCATTTCCAGAATCAACTAATGTCCGAATTAGCTCTCAAACTAGGTTTCCAGCAGGAAAATCCGTCTCCTTACTATCCTCAGGCCAATGGACAGGTCGAGGCAGTAAACAAAACTCTTAAGACGATCCTGCAAAGGACAATTGATAAAAATCGATCCAATTGGCATCTTATGTTGTATCCCGCTCTATGGGCATACCGAACCTCCATCAAGACTGCTACAGGTTTTACACCTTTTCATTTAGTTTATGGGTTGGAATCTATCTTTCTTGTCGAATGTGAAATTCCATCTCTTAAGTTAGCTATTGAGCTCCTTCCAGAGACCTCTCATCTCGAAGAGCGCCTCCTTCACTTGGAGCGTCTCAATGAGCAGCGTCGAGATGCAGCCACAGTAAATGAGGCTCATAAGAAAAGGGTTAAAACCCAGTATGATAAAGCGGTCCGTCGTCGCGTATTTTTTGAAGGTGACCTCGTCTTGGTCTATGACCAAGATAAGGACACTTTGGGAGCAGGAAAATTCAAACCTATGTGGTACGGTCCCTTCATAATCAAATGATTTTTAACAAAAGGGTCGTATGAGTTAATCGATTAAGGAAACAAATTGGTGTAACCCCAAAACGGGCTCTACCTTAAGAAGTACTTTGCTTAAGTAGCAGCTAGGCAATGGCTTCTTTGTACATTATGTATATTTGTACATATTTTGTCGAGAGTTTGTGATATCAACACTTTTTGGTCTGCCTTGGCAGGTGTTGATGGATGACTTGGTCTATTTTGGATTTGCCGATGGTGCTAGTCGGCACACTCGGAATCTCGCTTCCGCAGCTTGGGTACTGTATTATCCAACTGGCCAATTGATGGTATCGAGGGGAGTATGCATCAGTCCCGCTTCAAACAATATGGCTGAGTATACTTCCATCATTAATTTGCTATCTGAGGCAATTTCGCACAAAATCGACTCGTTGGTAGTTTATCTTGATTCATAATTGATAGTGTCACAATTAAATAACATTTATCAGGTCAGGGGTCCATGTTTATATCGCTAGTATTTAAGGGTGAGGTTGGTTTAAAGATAATTTGCTTATATTAATTATTTTCATATTCCAAGATCTCATAATTGGTTAGCTAATTCTATCGCTAATCAAGCATTAGACTGGCACATCAATCATTCATCACAATAAATTAAGCATCAAAAAGTCAAACTGTATATATATATCATAAAGCATCTCGAGTGTACATAAGTCTATTAAAAAATATACAAAATTGGGACTCAAATGCCCATAATCATGTCTAATTCCCCGGCTCAGGATGAGTGGCTAAGTAGGCAACTATTGCATTGGCTACACGCCTAAAAGTGCAGATCCAGTCACGTGGCATACCAACCACATAACATTGCATCTCTATAGGAAGGTCTTCTACTGCCACCATCGGCACTCGGTGGGTCAGCCTCACCAAATGCCGTTGAATTGTGTGTAGAGTTCGTTCTGTGGCTGCAGCCGCCTCTTCGGCCCCTTGGCCGCGACGCTTGTGCTGTGGGAACTCATCTGGTCGTACAGGCCCAATATCTGGAACATGATCATTATATTAGTCATTTGAATCCTATCAAAAATATTTTCAAAGTTCATTATCATATTTGAAAAATAAAAAAAATCATAAAATCAAAAAACACTTACCAATGTCACCCCATGTTGCAGTCAGTGGTAATGCTAGATCATGATCTCCTAAAAAATCCAACCCGGCATAGGGGTAGTCATCAATGGCAATGATTTGCTGATCCCACCAAGAAAATAAATCATCATCGAAAGCAGTCCGTGGAACCTCCCCACCTCCCAGACGTTTCATCAGGTCAACCCACCTGCCCATTCGAGAATCTCGCGGGGCGCTGATTGAAACTGGTACTCTGGGGCAAAGTGTAGGGACTCTCTCGAAGAAGAAAGAGCACAAAATAGTCCCATAACCGAAGTTTTTGGTTGTCCTCTCTTGATAGAAGTGAGTTAGATTTTCATGCTAGCCAAAAGAGGAGTACACCAATCAAACACTATGGTCAGACAGTCAACCGCCATGCTCATGTTGAGCCATGATGCCTGATGCAAGGAAGCGGATCCATTCACTCGAGCTATGATGAACAGGATTATTCTCAGTGGTAGGCTCGCCACATGTGTGATGGAAATCTGACTTCCGACTTTCTTCGGATGTCCCGGGAAATATATCTATACGTAGTCCTCTATGGAGAGACCGCTTCGTGTTCTCCCCCAGGAATGTACTACCTCTCCCCTTCGGGAAAGGCCTGCAATGAAATAGATATCTTCCACTTCTATCCTGAATGGCATTTGATCGATCATAAAAGCATCCTCCTCAATGTTCCAGTAATCAAGAAGCATCTCGAGCATACATGTGTTTGCTTTCATATTTGGTAATTTGAAGAACTTAAGCAAACCACATCCCCATAATGCATCCAGAGCCTCAGGACTGTTCATAACTTCTTCATCTACTGCGATATGCTCTCTTTCTCGCCAGGTGATTGTCATCCTGAATGAAAAATCATTTTCAACCGTTAATTTTTTGGTTTGAAATGTACGCGGCGTATACGCGGGTCCCCTTTACACATAGTCACGTGTAGGGCCCGCGTGTACGCGGGTTGCATATTACCAACCCGCGTATATGCCGCGGAGAAAATTTTGGCAAGAAAATCAATGGTGAAACATTAATCAAAACTTCTAAAAACAATCACAATACATTACAAGTTAAGAATGAGGGTTACCTGGAGATTTTTGAGGAATTTGAACGATTGAATTTGGCGTATGGGAAGTTAGCTCCTTTTGCTCCAATTCTTTGCTCTCAAACTCAAATGGCGAAAATAGTGAGTCCAAAATCCTTTTTATAAGCTTTGAAAATGTCAAATTTTTTCAAAAATTGATTTTGTTTGGTCTCATGTAACTTTTAACTTGAGAGCTTAGAATGTCGAGAATGGTTTGATTATCAGGACATTTTGGACGTTTTCGACAGTTTCGAGACGGTTCCATGACTGCTAACTTGTCATGGCAGGTATCATTTTCTCACTGGCATATAGGTTAGGGAAGCCATTTTTTCCATTGCATCATGCATACTAGCCTCCATCTGTTGATACACTTGCCATAGGGTCGATCCCATTGTGTTATGGTTCGTAAACCATCTTCACTCACCAATTCTTTAAATCATGACACGATGGTAGAGCCATCCTTTACATGGGAATACTAGTTAGCACCTCATTGACATTTGTTGCCCATGCTGCTCCGATTTAAGTAGGCTCGGGAGTCCTCTGTAGTCCGGCCATGACTTATACAATGAAGACTCACTCCTCTTTGCTTCTTCATTTCGTTTTGGACTTATACCCTAGAGGCTCCTTTGTGTTGAGTTGTACTACTGCATTGCATTTTGACTATTTGCACGTTTTGGCCTTAAGCCGGCTTCACTTGTACTCGTGTTTAAGCCAACTTTTGACCATGACGACTAAAAAATAAAACTTGCATACCTATGACCTCTGCAACTTGACACACCTTGACCATGGAAGGAACACAGCTTTGAGTGCCTTTGGCCAGTTTTTGCCTCCCTGCATTGAGCATAGGAATGTTCCAATCCTAGGAACTAGATCATCTACTTCGTTGACACTCGTTCTTTCCACTGTAGTATAGCATTATTTTATTCTTTTTTCGGATTTAAAGAAAAAGACCAAAAAAATTATATATTCCAAAAAAGAGCAAGAACAGGACAATATTTCCATTTATTGTTGGTAGCTAGAGTCAGTCGTGTTGCCCTTGAACAAAGCACTCGAAACAAAGTTTCCTCCGCTTGGGTGGATTTAGTTTGACTTAGGTATGCCTTAACCTTGTTATTCAGTCAATTCTCCCCCAATTGGTTATCTCTTCCAATCATATGGAGGGTTCGTTTGTGCCTCCTGCGCAACAAGCTTATACAGAGTCATCATATGCTACCACATAGTCACATTGAGTCATGCTTTTGTTCAAGGGAAGTTAGCCTGAGTCGGCCTCTCTGCGGTGTCTCTTGACTTTTTTTTCAGTCGGCCATCCCTGGTTGTCAGTACTATGTCTATCATCACATCAGTTATATTGGTCCTTTACTTGTGCTGGTTTGAGAAGGTCTCCGTTGACTTCTTGCTAGCGATTCTTGTCCTTATCGACGATGAAATCTTGCTCTGAGGACAAGCCTAGAGCTACATCCTGGCCCTATTTCCATTATTGATAGGTCACCTTGTGCTCAACATCGATCAGTATCATGGGTCTTTGACTGAGTGGTTTCCCTTGTGTTCGACATCAACTTACATTATCACACATTGGGATTCGTGCAGTACCTTGGTTTCCATTTGACCCTATTGGTGGATCCCTTGCCTCTATGTCAGCTTTTAGTATTGGTTGGTTCAGAGGGTTTCTGCCGTGTGCTAGCCACATCTTGTGTACACCAGAAACGTACTTTGGTTAGGTTACTACATTGTTTTCTTCCGATTCCTTCCACATTATTGGCCTACGGGTTACACTCGTGCTAGATTGATGGAGGATGCCTTAATGCCTTCCTTCTAGTGGATCTTTCCCTATTGACTTCGACTCATTTCTCTGGGGCAAAGATCTAGAGTTCATTTGGCGGTACCTTGGGGTTTGTAGTCATTAGTGGCAGATCCTTCGCTATCGATAGTGGGAAACCATCATCTCTCCTGATCAATAGATTCTTACAGGTGTTCGACTTCAACTCATTTATTCACACTTGTTGGATTGTACTGGGTACCTTGACACTCATTATCATTATCGGTGAGTAGTCTCACGTTTGTTAATGGTATACATCAATGACCAGTAATCAAACGATTTCTCACATGGTCGACTTCAAAACATTTATTCCCATGCTATAGAAATGTACCACGGTGGTCGGTGAAGACCTCAGATTGTATCAGCATTCATTGGTTCACTTGACAGTTGCTCCTGTTGCTACTAGTAGATACCACTTCACCTTATATGTTGCAGTCATTCATGGCGACATTTTAAATGATGGCACCTGAGTTTGCAGTGTAGTACCATCTTATTCCATCATGTTCATTTGGTACTTTTTGGGATCAGTCTTTGATATCAATGATCCGCTTCATCTTTTAGCATCATTGAAATTCTTATATGTGACATCCAGACATGTACTTATTCGATCATGATCAGATGATCGATTATGTATTTTCCAGTCATTTATACTTGTATACTTGGTGGATCCGCTTGTACTTGATATGCGGACATGTTGTATTTTCTCTGAGCATGGGTATGCCTGCCTCAGATAGTGTTTCTTTCTTATCTCCTTTTGTTGCTTGGCAGGCTGAATTCTGGTGCAGTCCTTCTTAGTCTTTGACAGATTTCCTTTCCATACTTGCTTAATACATTTCGGCCATCATGTACCTCTTCTAACCTCATATATTAGGGGGCATCTGTTATAGCTCCAAATATCACTCTTGAGGTTTGTGAAGCTGTACTCATGGCCTAGGGCAACCCCTCCTTCCAGACCTGGTCCCAAATTTAAAAAAGCAGTGTTTTTTCCCTATACGCGACATTTCCCTGAGCTAAACGCGTGTATACGCGGGTCTGTATATACCCAACCTGCATATATCTATAAGAACACTTAAAAAATAAAAACCTCCTTAATTTCAGGCGGAGATCACGGGTTTTACCTGTTGATCACCTGTTAGTGCCCATGGCCCAACTGTTCCCAACGAATTCCCAACTAAAAAACTACTTTGGGAGAAGTATAAAAAGGCTTCTATGGGAAGGCCAAAGGGAGGAGAGAGGAGAGAAGAGAGAGAAATATTGCTATGCTGAGATTTCCCTGACCAGGTATGAAGATCCTTGTGCCTCCTGCACTTCCCCCATCCTATAGGAAACCC
This sequence comes from Pinus taeda, assembly GCA_000404065.3. NCBI lineage: Eukaryota > Viridiplantae > Streptophyta > Pinopsida > Pinales > Pinaceae > Pinus > Pinus taeda. The sequence goes on along the minus strand of APFE030407132.1, from coordinate 22,663 downwards.
TTGTTTCCTTGTGTGTTTTGATGATTTCATACTACTTGAGAGATCATGGAGTAAGTCATGGAAGGATTTTGTTGAAGGCCTGAGACTAGATGAATCCAGGAGACGGTTCCGCTTGGAGACTACAAAAGGAAAACTCAGGTGAAATTGTTCCTTTTCTGTACTTTCTTTGTCTATAATAAAAGAAACACATGTCTTTGTTCCCGATATAGATATTCTTCATGTTATGGTATTCATGTTATGATTCATATGTGATAGGTTGTTTAATATCATAACTAACTACCTTTCCTTATAATATGAAGATGGTTTCTTTATGATGTTTAGTCCATATACTACAGCACTTTCTTGGATTGTTGGTTTTGCAAGTCAAAGGAGAAAAGGAACTCAAAAAAGGGTTTGGACCCTTGGAGGCTCTTCTCAAACGTAGGACCTCAGGTACACCCCCATCATAGAGTTTGCTTATAGTAGCATTATGATTGCCTGGAATGTGTGTTTCTTTGCATAGATAATCTTCAGTCTGCTAGGGTATTCACCTAAGACCCTAGGGGAGTTTATCCCACAACAAGTACTAAGATCTTGGATGATATTCTTAGTATTCAAGGGTCTCTTGCTATCAAAACTGGTCTTGGTTTTCATGGATCTATTGAAAAATAATCTAGTTCACAAAGTAAGACAAGGGAATCTAATGCAAAATCTGAAATGCTCAATAAGAAGATGAGAGGTCAACCCCATCAACAGCCAAGGAAAGAAATTCTTCAAAGAAAATCTTTTACTCCTCTGATAAATAAGGTTGAATGTTATGTATATCATAATCTTGGACATGTTGCAGCCAGACGCAGAAGAAGAATGGTTCAAGATCATCACCTAGAAAGATCATCACAGTCCAGGTACTTTAATGGATATTGTTTTTCTTGCAATATGTTTGGTCACAAAGCTGTTGATTGCTACAAAAGGAATATGAAACATGTGAGATGTTATGCATGCAACAAGCTTGGACATATAGCCGAGAAATGTAGGAACAAAGTACGGGCACCAAACCAAAAGGAGAAAACATCATCACACTTGAAGATATGGAAGAAGAAGGAAGTCCAGTCAGGAATATGTGGCACAACACCATATACAGACATAACAAACTCAAGGGGAACTGAAAGTGTAAAAATTCAGTGTCCTAAATCTCATACGCAAGTTGCATAAAAGGAAGTCGTGTATATACGCGAGTTACACACTGCACAGTCGCGTATATGTCAGTCTGAGGAAAAGCAGTAGGGACAGTCTCAAAAAAAGGGTCTGATATGATTCAGTCCATTATTTGTTCTATTTGATAATGGTTACAATCTGCTGATGATGTGAGGAAATGTCTTGATACTTGTATGATGTTTAGAAGTGTTTTTCATCCTAACTTGATGATGATAATGCCTTGATACTTCCTGTTGATATATGCATGATTAGATCTAATAGTAAACAAGATGGCACAGGTTCAGGGGGAGCAGATAATCTTCTAATGCTGCATTGTTGGCATTATGGTTAGTAGTCCTTGGTGATGATGCTTACATGACTAAGTGATATATCTTGCTATGGTTATGAGTTGTCCATGACAAAATATGATATGTTTCTTAGGGTTACATAGTTGATGTTCATATCAGATTTGTGGTTGAGTCTCTGATAATGCATATATGGTGCTTACATGGTGATCTTCATAAGGATAAGGAGAAGTACAAAGCTTGTATACACATCTTCATTACTTGATGATGAGTCTATCATATGCTGCTGTCGTCATATGCATAAAGATCATATAATATAGTTGATGCAAGTCTCCTATAGTTCTTGGCTCTCATGTGGATGAGGATTGCTGTGGTTGATGATCTTGAGCTAAAGATACATAGTACTATCTACAGTATGCTGGATACATGAATGATTACTCAAAATTGCATTGTTAGAGACATGATGATGATAAAATGACAGATTGATACTTACATATGTTGATTGATACAGATGTCCCCGCATGATGATACATGGATGATATATAAGATCATGCAGATCTTGATGAGATGGCTATGATGTCTTTCAAGAGGATGAGTTGATATCTATATGCAAACATATCTTGCTACAGGACATTTACAGGTTGCTGATCTGGAAATGGTTATACGCGAGTTTTATGAAGAACATCCGCATATATACGTAGGTTTATGTGGATGTAGTCGTGTATATGGTGTTTTTGAAGGAAATCAGTGGGGACAGACTCTGGTTGAAGGAAGTCTGATATGGGTCTGATAGAAACCATCTGAAACAAGTTCAGGGGGAGCAGATAAACTTCTGATAATGCATTGTTGGCGTTATCTTAGAAGCTTTTGGTTCAAGTACTCAGCTATTGTTGATTTGAAGTGGAACAAATGCAGAGGGAGAACAAAAGGAGAACATGGTTGTTGATCTGAATAGTGATTGAAAAATGCTACTGATATTAGTTATTGATAACTTTCATAGTCTTGCTCTAGATATTTCATCTCTATGTCATATATGTCTTTCGTTATCAAGGTCATGTAACGACCTATTTTGGTTTCCCCACTATGCCTGGGATGAATGATGTAATGAACTTGTTTATCCTGAGTAAACTTCTGGTGTAAGCCCACTTGGTTGGTTGGATGAGTCAATATTTGTATATCCTTACTTGGTTGAGAGATGGATGTATGTATGAGTCTTTGGTGATAGGAAGGTCATTTATGATAGAGTCATGTTCTTCTTGTAGAACATCTTTTTGTAGAACATCTTTTTGCAGATATTTCCTACAGTCAGGGGAGCATGAACAACACACTTCAACAGTGCAGAGACTCAGCATGTACTCAGGGGGAGCATGGACAGATTGGTACACCTTGGCATATACAAAGGGGGAGCTCATTCAGAGATTTCAGCAGGCACTCAGGGGGAGTATGGACAGCAGAATGTTTATCAAAGGAAGAGAATATCTTGGTCCTCCCTTTGCCCTTGATGTCAAAGGGGGAGAATGATTTAGTATTGTTGCCATCAAGTCCAAAGGGGGATATTGTTGGCATTATGATGCATGTATTGTACTTGATGGCAACCCACTCGTAGAATAACATCTCACTTATTTATAACTAGATGAATCTACAGAAGAGATATCATATGTGACTGGATGCATGGGATGCTGGACAACTCAAAGGAATTAGATGATAGTTCTCAGTATGACAAGTTAGCTTTGCCATCAAGTCCAAAGGGGGAGATTGTTGGAATTATGAGACAAGTGTTGTCCTTGATGGCAAATCACACAGATGATAGATCATAGTGCAACAGGTCAGTAGCAAGGAATTGATGATCAGACTACCAGAATGTTTGAAAGATTGAATTATCCTTTATAGATCTGTACGCAGTTTCAGTAAAGCAAACATGTGTATACACGTAGGTTCTGTGAATGAAAACAACATATACGCAGGTTGGTCCAAATAAAGTCACGTATACATGCAAGTTAGACATTACCAAGGCGTGTATGTGTATACACGCACTTTCATGCAAGGAAAAGCGCGTACATGTGGGAGAACTTATTTTTGGTCTATGGTATTTAGTCCTTGGTATTTGAACCTATGGTTTTGGGCCATGGTATCTCATCAGAAGTGTTTATCCCAAGTATTGGGTCCATGGTATTGTTTTGTTATGGTTTTGGACCATGGTATTTAGTAAGGCCTAAGAATATAAAAGGAGAAGAAGATCATTAGGAAAAGGTATGGAAAAAGACTTGAATATCTGATGGAGTATGAGATCCAGTATGTAGGATATGGGTTATGATGCATTGCTTGATCTGAGCTAAGGAGGGATCTCACTAGTTGATGGAGAACAAGATCTAAGGATATGTTGGGATCAAATGGTTTGAAATGAATCATCTTTATATGGTTTGATCATGGATAGACTAGATCTGAATTATTAATGCATGTTTTATTGTACACATGTTATGATCTGGGTATGACTGATGTCTAAAACGGGTGCAAAGTCATGATTGAATATGTATAGATCTGTACGCGGGTTAGCTTTGGCGAAAGCGCGTATACACACGAGTTTGATTCATCGTAGTAGCGTATACATAATGAAGTATGATGTTTGAAGTTGCAGTTGGGTTTGATTGTTATTGCAGAGTTCTATAGTCTGCTCTATGTTCTGGTGACTATGTTGTTGACAGGGTTTTAGTGTTTCAATGATTCAGAAATTGACGATGCTAGTATTGATTGTTTTGTGCTTCAATGATATTGATGGGTCCAGTATGAAAATTGGATGATTATAGTGTTGTGCTTCAGGAATATCCAGTCTAAAAATGTATGAAACGTGGTACCTGGAGGAAGAAAGAGAAGGTTGTTGCCTTCTATAGGTCGGCACCTACGTACTAGTACATTAGCTAGTACAAGAGCTAAGGGGGTGGTAGCTCCCTTCCAGTAGCAGCTGGAGAATGAGTAAATGTTGGAGAATTTCAATAGGCCAACACCTACGTACTAGTAAGTGGATCGGCTAGTAAAAGAGCTAAGGGGGTTGTAGCTCCCTTCCAGGAGAGTCTAGAGAACAAGAGAAGGTTGTAGTCGTCTGCAGGTAGAAGCCTGCGTACTGGTATAAGACTGCACCAGTACAAAACTATTGTAAAAGAAGATAGAGACGACTTGCAGCAGGTGGTTTTCACCCACATGGGTTTCCACCTTATATCATGGTTGTTCATGTGTGCTCTGTGTGTGGATGATCTGTTCTTTTTACTGCACTGCTTACTATACATATGGTTAAAGAAGTTCTGATGCACTAACTAAAGATCAACATTTAATGGATTAATTGAATCATAAGTATTCTGGATATACGCTAGTTGCATTAGACACAGTTGCGTATACACGCTGGTTCCTTTAATTGAAGTAGCGTATATGTACCTAAGTAAGGAAATGAAAAAGTTTTATTGATTTGATAATACTGATTCACCCCTCCCCCTCTCAATATTATTTCCAACACTATCATCCCATAAAGTGTACTTTAGCTTTAAATGTCGAGCTTTCTTGTTCTCTTGCAATAACTTTTTGATGATTCTTACAAGACTCTTATTTGATGATTCAGCAAGACCATTTCCTTGCGGATAGTATGTTGAGAGTGTCCAAGAGTGATGTGATATTGATGACAGAAATCAATCATTTTCTTAGACTTGAAAGCTTGAGCATTATCTATTATAATCTTCATCGGGTAGCCAAATCGAGACAATATATTATTCTCTAGAAAAGAAATAATTACAGAATCATTAGCTTGCCTTGCTGGGATCGCCTCTATCCATTTGGTGAAGTAGTCTACTGCTGTGAGAATCCAGCGATGTTTTCCTGATGATGATGGATGTATTTCTTAAATAAAGTCTAACCCCCACTACTGGAAGGGTGCTTCCACATAGATAGGAATCAAAGGTAGAGGTACAAGTTTTCTTCTTCCTTCAAAAATTTGGCATTCATGACATGCAACAACTCTTTTGTAAATGTCTTTAAACATTGTTGGCCAAAAATATCCCACTCTTAGAATCTTATTTGTTGTAGCCTTCCAATAATGGTTTCCTCCGCAATCACCTTTAGGTAATTCTTCAATGACCATTTCAGCCTCTTCTTCAAGTAAACAATTTAGCAAAATTCCTCCTGTATCTTTCCATAACAGATTTCTATCAAATATAAAATATCTCAAAGATCTCAGCTTAACAAACCTTGCTTTGGATTTTGTTAGATCAACGAGAGCTTTGTGATGTGGTAAAACAAATACCACATCTTTGTACCAATATGAAACAAGACATTTCTCATCAATTGGAACCAATTCTTCCTCATCATTAGAAATTTCTGATATTTTTGCATTCAGATTTATGTCAAGACAATCCAAGTTTGACTGAGTCATTAACTTTGCCAAACCTTGTCCATTTACCAATTTGGTTGGTTTGATGTCTATATCATATTCTAGCAATTTTTTGATTCTATTTCCCCTTTTGCCATCAAGATCTGCCTGAGTTAAGATATCTTTCACCACAGTACTTGGAACATATGCCACAATGTGAGAATGCAGAATGTAAATTCTGAAGTCTTTAATAGCTTTTACCAAAGCATAAGCCTATTTTTCTAGAATATTATATGTCAGCTCAACATTGGCTAATGTTCTACTAAATAAAGAGATAGGATCTTTAGTACCTTGCTTTCCCTTTTGAATAAAAACTCCAACAATTGTATTTTTGAAAGCAGATGTAAAAACCATAAATTCTTTTGAGAAATCTAGACTGATGAGTACCAATTCTTGTGTGAGTGCCTTCTTAATTTTCTCAAAAGACTTCTTTTCCTCAACTGTCCATTTAATATCAACTCCTTTCTTTAACATCCTTGTTATATCTTTGACAATCTCAACAAAGTTAGGAATGAAGTGCCTAACAAAATTCACTTTCCCAAGAAATGATTGAATTTTTGTCCTACTTCTTGACAAATCTACCTCTTGAATGGTGTTGACTCTGTTAGGATCAATCCTAATTCCATCTTCAGAAATAATAGGACCAAGTAATTTGACTATAGTTAAAGCAAAGATTCTTTTAGCAGGATTAAGAGAGATACCAACCCTTCTACATTTCAGCAGAATTTTTTCTAGGTGTTTTAGGTGATCTTCTTCTTTCTTGGAAAAGATTATTATTTCATCAAGATAAACAACCACCATCTTATCCTTTTCTTCAGAAAAAGAAATGTCCATTGCTCTTTGAAAAGTAGCTCCCGCATTCATGAGACCAAAAGGCATCTTGGCGTACATGAATGTGCCCCATGGTGTTGTGAAGGTTGTTTTCTCCTGATCATCCGAATGCACAAGAATCTGATTGTACCTTGAGAAGCCATCAAGCATATACATTCTTTGTGAAACAACAATATTTTGCAGAATTCAATCGATCTTGGGAAGAGGATAGTTTTCCTTTAATGAAGCCTTATTCAAATTCCTGAAATCAATACAAATTCTGATTTCTCTACTCTTCTTTCTAACCAGAACCAAATTTGCAAGCCAATTTGAGAATCTGTTTGGGACAATTTTTAGCATCAAAAAGCTTCTTAATCTCCTTTTCAATTAATGGCATGAGAAGGGGATTAATTCTTCTCAACTTCTGTTTGAATGGTTTCTCATTTTCTTTAATAGGAATAGTATGCTGAATAATGGAAGGATCATACTGTTTTAAGTTAGCATAACTCCAAGCAAAAAAATCAACAAACCTCTTCATAATCTCAATATATTTGAATTTCATATCAACTGAAAGAAACTTTGAAATTTTGATCATTTTAGGGAAAGCTGATGTACCCAGATTACAATTTTCTACTTCCTCTTCATCAACTTGTATCTTTACCAATTTGAACTCATCATTATGATAAAAAAGCTTCCCAAGAGGAATAAGACCCTTTGGTATTGAATTATTCTTTAATTGTAAGACATCAGAATTTTATTTAGACTCAACAAGCATGTTTTGTTGATCTACTTGAGTACTTTCAAATTCTTCTTTCAGCTCAATAAAATTCTTTACCTGTTGATCATTTTCAAAAGCTTTCCAATTGGTGATATTATCTGGTATAGTTGGTCTATGACAAACTTCAATCTCATATTTCTCAGAAGAATGAATAGGAATGACAAAAAGACTTGCCGAAATAGCAAGAGAATCAACAATGGAATTTTGGTCTCTAGTTTTGACAATGAAAGAATAGGGTTGAAAATTCTCCAACATGTCTAAAATTAGATTTCTGTATGCTCTCATTCTTACATCCTTTGTTTGATAGACACCCTCAACTTGTCTAATGACCAATTTAGAATCTCCAAAAACAGAAATATTTTGGGCCTTCATTCTTATCAAAACATCTAGACCCAAAATCAAAGATTCATATTCAGCCATGTTATTTGTGCAATCAAAATTCAGTTTGTAATAGTAAAAATTACTCTCATCACTTGGATTTGTGATCCAAAATCCTGCTCCTGCCCCTTCTTTTCCTGCTGATCCATCAAAGTATAATGACCACCATCCCTTCATCTCTTTGTCATTTTCTTGCTGATCTTATGAGTGCTGATTTTCTGCTTTCATTTCTTCCAGACCACTATCAACTGACTCATTAAAAAGAATGGAAGATCCAAGTTTAGTATGAAATGAACAAATAGGAAAATTTGAGGTTTACCTTTGCTACTTACCATATAAGCCATTCTAGTATCCCGATACAATCTCCTTTGTTCACCAAAAACAAGAATGGTGGCATAAGTAAGGTCCATCTGCATTGTGCCTTTAATTTTTTCTACCCATGATCTTGATAGCAACATCCCAAACTTTGGCGGAATATCAGCCACAACAATTTCCATAACAATTTTATTTGCTAGGATTTATGTTAGACTAACAACAACATCTTTGATTAAACCAATACATTGGACTCTTTTTGGGTCAAAAGAAAACAAATCCTTATATGGTCTTATTACCTGTAACCCTAACCTTTCCATAATTACTTTGGGCATGAGATTATGAGAAGCCCTTGAATCCAACATAGCATTATGTAAAGTCATATCATGAATACTAATGCTTACATAGAAAGGAGGAAACTCTTCATTTTGATCATCTTCTAACCTTGGACCCAAATATACAGTAGGATTATCTTCTTGGACATTCAAAATATCGACAGCTCCTGGTTGTGAATTCAACATCTCAACAATATTGCTTCTACATTAATTTACCTTGAAAATCTCGTTAAAAGAGACTGATATTTTAATCTTTTATATTTCATTCTCAAGGTTGAAAATAGAAACGGACTTTTCAGCTTCTTTGATAAGAGGAATTTGAGTGTATTTTCTACCAAGTGGAGAATATTTCTTACCTTCAGCAGCCTTTGGGGTATCATTTTTGGCTTTAGCAACGTTTGAAGCATTTTTCTTAGGCTGTGCTTTGTTTTCAATAATTGGCACATTTCTGTTTCTAAGGTTGTATTATTTTTGCATTTCAAAGATATCATGCGAATACCCTTTAAGCTAATTTGAAGGTTCTCCTCCTTGATTGACCAAATCCGACTCATCATGCTCTTCTTTAGTCAAGAAAATTCCCGACATTTCTTCATCAAGACAATTGATAGATTCTTCATGAATTTCAGGGTCATCTTCTTCATCAACCAAATTCTGCTGAAAAGGAAGTCTCACTGGAGGGTCAGGTTGTTGATTTCTATTTTCTCTTGGTCTTTGTTGGTTTTGAGGTCTACTGAATTGAGGGTTTCTAAATTGAGGTTCATGTTGTACAGGAGGAACAAAAGTGTTTCCAAGAGCTAACCTATCCATCAACTTCTCCATGGTTTTCATCATTGAGTCTAATTTATCTTCAGGAGTTGAAGAGGAAGGTTTCTATTCTTCTTTCAAATTAACTTTTCCGATTTTTGATTTTTTAGTAGCTATCATGTTTACCTCTACCTTTACTGTATTACTCTGCATTTCAGCAAGTGTAGTTGATTCTATTTCTCTCAACAAAAGAGAAAATTCAAAATCAAATGCTTCAGCATATCTTATTTGTGCAAGGGCCTCTGGAGGTTTCAACTGAGCTGGAATTGAATTAAACACTTTATTGAATATTTTTTAAAAATTTTGAACAGTTTCATCAGGTGCCCTTCTAAGGTTGTTATATTTAGTAAGTGCTTGAACTGGATTAGTTTTGTTTCCCCATTTTCTTAGAAAACTATCTTCAAATTCAACCCAATTTCGAATGCTTCCTGGTGTAAGAGCTTTAAACCATTTTCTAACTTCACCAATAAAGGTACATGCAAATAGTCTTAGCTTCACATCCTCATCATCAACTTCTTCTCTGTCAGAAAAATCATTAAATTTGTCTACATGTTATTCTACTATAATTTCTTCATCACCACCCCAAGTAGGGATCCTAGCAGCATATTTACTAGGAAGGTCATGCAAAACAACATGGAGCATGAGTGGGGCATACCTAGCAGGTGCAACCATGATTAAATGAGGAACAATAGTTGTAGGTATAACAGGAATAGAAGATGAAGAATTGATATGAGGAGGACTGCTTGGTTTCTATAAACCACTAGGAAAGGTAGAAGATGAAGAACTAATATGAGGAGGACTACTTGGCTTCTGTAAACCGCTAACAAATGAACTCCAATTTGGAAGAGTAAACCAACTTTAGATTTTAGCAAGACTTCGAAAGGGTCAAGTTATTTCAATTTATCTAAAGCCTCTTTTCTAACAATAGCTCAGAGGTAACAACTTCCCAAAACTCTTCCTTGTCTTCTTGTGATACTAGGGCTGAGGTGTCAATTCCTCTCTTTTGTAGGTCTAAGATAATACCAATGAGTTCCTCTTCATTTTTTGATCTAAACAACACTTCATGAATTTTATCATCAACCTTTTTGTCTTCAGGACTTCTTGAGAATTTAGAGGGAAAATAATTTGAATAAGATGGAGTACCTGATATTTATGAAAATCTTTGACTGACTCTTGAAGCAGTGTTTGGATTGTCTCCAATGGTAGGTGGTTTGGGATCAGGATTTCTCCGTGTGTATCTCCTTCTCGAAGCCACCTTTAAATCTTTGAAAATATATGGAGTCACCAGGGTAGATTGCAGCCTCGAGAAACTTTTTGAGCTCCTACTACCTTCAGAAGTTCAGCCTCTCAATTTCGGGAATGAATAATCTTCAGGCTCCTAGCAGACGCACCAGAATGTTATCAAAAAATATGACCTTGATAGGCTGCTAATCAAGCAGACTTTGAGTCTCTTTCAAACCAATATTTTGGTTGAGCCTTAGCCTCCTCAACCTGAGAGGGCTCTCTCAATAGGTTTAAGATTTTGGATTAATGATTAGATGGTTAACTCTAGGAACAAAATGGACAAATGTATAACTAGTTGAATGGTTGAATCAAAGATTAGCAAACATCTATTGGGCTATGGAGTCAAGATGATCTTCAACAAAACAACATAATCTACAAAACATGGAAGTCAAGGCACTTAGAGTTTAGGTTTATAAATAAAATAGTAACACAATGAAGCAACACAATTTATAAGCATGTGAAGGAAGTTAGAGCATTTTCCAATGAATTCTAAGTATCACAAGTTCATACCACTACAAATAATTAATTAAACAAGGCCATAAGAAGATCAAACACATAAACTCCTTGTGAATCTTGAGTAGTCAAACTGATATGTATATTAAGTACGAAAACCACAATTTCTTACAATAACACAACTTTCTTTTGCTAATGAAATAAAAAACCCTGAGGAATTCGATTCTTAAGATTTATATATAGTTTTACAACCTTGGATACTATGATCCATCTTCAGAGGAATTCGAATGCCTAACTTAGACACCTATCTTTTCATGAAACAAACTATTTAATTACAACTTGACAACTAGCTGTCTTTAAGAGTCCTAATACAAATAGGAGCGAAACTCCTAAAATGTGCTTTTAACAACCTTATCTATGAATTCAATACATTCTTTGATCAGCTACCCACCCATGTCTTCAAGCTTGATGATGTCCTCAGTGATGTTACAAAACCTGCTGAGTCATGACCTAACTGTCCTGATAACTAAGAGACAAAGTTCCTCCTTTTAAGGCCCTTAATCCCTTCTTCTTATCTCTTAGTGGTTTTTCCAGTATACATGTGGCATGCACTAATAACCCATTAACATTTCATTTTCCACCTGTGCAAATAAAAGGAAACTCTAAAATATGGAGGAAAGACAAAACATGATTGTGCAACGAAAACTATGTTTTCGTAGCACAACTTTTATATCATTTATGAAATACTTCCTGGGACTTTGCTTTCTATGCCATTGCCATCTGAGACTTCATACATGATCCCATGTCTACTAGCAACTTCAAAATTTGGAACTAATCAAACCTTACCTCCGGAAAGCATCCATAAGTGCTAAATGATCATCTTCAGCAGTTTCGTAGCACGCTAAGAGACTACTATGTATGCTCTTTTTCAACACGGCCTTCAAAAATCTGTTGTTTGGGAGTTTTTCAAAATTCCATGAACACTGATATGATCAACCAAAAATAGAAATCACTTACCCTTATAGATTTATTCACAACTGTTCTTCCTTTTATATGCCAAAACTCTTTTTATGTGCCAAAACTCTTTTAATATATCTCCTTCACTGCCCCTTTTCAACACCCTGTTTCATTATTGTTGTAGACCCTTTTCCAGATTTATTTAGTTGTATTTCTAGATCTTCAATTTGCCTCTTCAATCTCCTGTTTGTAGCTCTCAGTTGAGCATTAATCTTCCTTACAATATTGGTTTCTTTGATTGCAAGAACAATCCAGGTAAAGTATTGAGTTTCACTGTTTACTATTTCTGGTTTGGACACCTTTTTAGCTTCCCAGAGAGGCTTCATCCTTTTGAAATTTTTCCTTTCAGTAGCATGCTCTCTTGCTCTCACTCTTAGTCTAGCAATTTCATTGTTGGGAACTTTTAACCTTTCTTCCATAACCTCATATCTAGCTTTTTCTGTCTGAGTGGCAGGAACTGTGCTTTTGTCACCTTCAGGTTTTGGAGATGAAATGTAAATCAACTCTTCTTGAACAATAGATGTTTCTTCTGTTCTCCCCAACTCAATATTGGACTCTTGCATCTTCTTGGATTTCCTGGTTAAGGGTTTTTTGGGTTTGAAAAAAAATGTTGTGACATCATCCTCAAATTCCAATTTCCTGGAGGGTTTCATTTTCTTTGACTTTCCTTGATCAGATTTTATCACATCTTCCTACACCAAAGGGGATTCTGCAATATCAATGGCTTTTAAAATATCATTTAAATCACCCTTCAAGTTGTCCCCTTCTCCCGAGATCACTATTTTACCTTTCTCCTTTGCAATTTGACTTCTAATCAATCTCTTTTGAACTGGTTTGCTAGTTGACTATTCTTGTGTCATTCCCTTAGCCTCAAGCATCTTTTCCTTTGTAGATTTAGGAGTTTCAAGGATGACTACTGGTGCTTTTCTTACTTGTTCTTTCACCTGCTTCCTAGGTTTCAACCTAGCATACCTTTTTGCCCTGGACATTACAGAATTGCTGGTTTCTACTGATGGAGTTCCTTTAACCCTAGGGCTAATGTCTACACCTTGTTTTTCTGCTCCAAAGTCACATGAAACAAAAAATGAAGACCATTCTTTGTTGATCCTCTTGAGTTCATGTAGAACTATTAGTTTAATTAGACCATGATGAAATAGGGAAGTTTCACATCCTTGAGGTTTCAACTGTACTTTATCTGCCATCTTAGCTACACTTGGAAAATAAGAAATAAGGAAAATCTAGAGAAATCATACTAGTAAAATGTAACAAGAGTTTAAAATGATATGAATAAACCTTTTGATATCTACCTTCACAGGTGAAATAACATTGAATGTTGTAGAGAAAGTTGGTATAGTTGTCCTTGATGTAGTCTTTGGGAATTGCCTTGGTCAAGTTGGTTTCTGAAAACTCTGGCTTTAGGAACACCTTACATGGTTCCATGTCGAATTTGAAGTTTTTGAACCATGTCTCTTGCCTCCTAGGAATTGTTTTCACCAATGCTATGACCTCTAGGGAAATTTGCAAATTTAGCATTCTAACCTTTGTGCTGGAGCTAGTGAAATGTAGTGCAAAATCCTTTGTCACTTGAGTATGTCCTCCTTGCAATTTCTTACAAAACTTCCAGCATCCTACTTTCTTGAAGGCTTCTACAACTTCTTTGTCTCTGATCAAGACCTCAGTGCTTTCAGGCTTTGTTCTCAAGCAATGACCAAACCTGTGATGTTTCTTCTCCTCTGTCATCTTTCCTTATGAATTCCTGTGACAAAACTAGCCTCTTTTGAAATTTTGTTGATTAGCCTCACTTTCCAATGGTGGTTAGCTTTGCCTGAATTGTGGATGAGGAAAACCTTGGGGGGGAATTACCAAATCTTACTATTCGAAAAAATTTTGTTCGAGGGTTTGCATGCCAACTAAAATGATGAGACTAGTCAACCCTTTCAAATTTGAGAATATCTTTCATACAGAGCCCTAAATTCAAAATGATGAGTTTGGATGGTGACATGCTTAAGGACTGACTCCTAGCTGGCACCTAATAATGAAAATTTTAACGTAATGCTAACGGATTGATGTTTGACAAGACTTTTCTATGAATTTCAACTTTCGTAGCGTATAGGGAAAAGTGCTACAAAAAGAGCAACATTTTCGTAGTGCAAAATAGACATTCTACATTGTTTGTGCTAGGAAAATGTGGTTTCGGGGCTAATTCCAAAATTTTTCAAAATGGCTTAATTTATGAGTTTCTAAAAATAATGTAGGACTCATGAAACATGGAAAAAGGATGTTAGACTTTATTTGGACATGAAAAATTAAACCTTTGAGACTCCTAACCTACCATCTACCCATTAAAACATAGGGTGACTTGACACTAATCTAAGACCATGACTAGGAAGAATATAAACCCCTATTTGGTGATGACACAACAAATGGTTTCATTTTTGGGACTAAGATTTATTTGAGGGATACATTTATGTGGCATCCATCAAAGAAGGAAATTCAAGATTGGCTAGAATCGAAGGAGTGAGAATTTGCAGATCAAGAGAATAGAAACCCTCGTCTGAAGTTTGAAGCTTGGTTATAGATATTTTCACAGATCAATATGAAATTTTCTTCACATCATTTCCTATTGAACTGTACGAGTGGATATCAAGGTTGACTAGAATAAAGACCTGTTTGAAAGGTGGAGAGCTTACAACGTGGACTTCTGAATTGGTACAACGAATCAAGAGCACTGACATTAATATTTCAAGGGTTGTTAATTTCTAGATTGATAGAATATTGGGAGGATTTATCATTGATTTCACAGTAGACCATACTATGTCCTCCAGTGATGTAGTATGATGATTCTTCAAAGGACTACGAGGTAAGTATTTGAAATATTTGAAACTCTGGATTAAGATGCTTCCATGTGAAAAAGGAGTTTTATGGATGCAACTAAATTGCTAGTTTACTTATGTTTGGAGGAAAATAAAATAAATATGAGCAAGATATTGGAACAACGTGAACTGGAAAAGATATGGAACAGATACCAGAAAGAGAGCTTGTGGAAAATATTTGAAGGCCTTTGTAGAGACTGAGTATAGTCCTATTTTTGGTGAGTTTAAAAGTGAAATGTAAGATAGCCACCCTGATAAGCCCCAAGTAGCTTCACAGTGTTCACCTTCCAAGCCCGAGAGTTCAAAGAAGTGAAAATCCAACAAGAGCCAGGGTATTTTTTACTCTCCCCCTCCCCCTCCTTCTACCCCTCCTACCCCGCATCCACCTCCCCTTACTTCTCCCCCTCGCCCTCCAAGAAGAAATATGGCTGATGATATTAAGCTACCTATTTTTAAAGGAACTGGATCAGAAGATCTAGAGAAGTTTTGGTTTTTATGTGAAGTTGTATGGACCATGAAGCAAATCAATGCTGAAAATATAAAGAAAGAGCATCTCATTACGATGCTTCGAGATAAAGCATTTACATGGTATATGAAGTATTCAAATAATCAGATTAGAACATTTGAAAATATTAAAGTAGCGTTGATAAGATAATTTAAGAAGTCGAAGTCTGAGTTGTAGTGCATCATTGAGTTAAAAGAAATTAAACATAAACCTACTAAGTCTATTTGGGAATTTGATCAAAGATTTAAGGAATTGTTAGATCAAGTGAGCTTCAAAATAGCTATGTAGCAACATCAAGAATGGTTTATAGCTGCGTTGTTACTCCATATCTGTGGTGAAGTAAAATTAAAAGTGCAGACACAAACAAATTCCTCTAGTCCAATAATGGGTCTAGCCACAACAAACACATTCTATGGAAGATTTCCTGAGGTTAGAACCAATTAAGAGGGCCTACCTCTTAGTACACTTATCCCATTTGATGATGTCCTTGCTTGATCACTCCAGCTATCTCTCACTTCCTTCTTCAAACACTTGAGATAGTAAACAAAAACAAACAACAACTGTGATAATAGACAAATTGTAATTCAACCTACTTAACAAGTTAAGAAATGTTAAGCCATGAATATGTAAGATGACAAATCATGTAGGAAATCAATCGATAGTTGCATATATATTGATATCAAGAAGAGATTACAACCATTGTCTTGACATTGCAGTTCTCCTCTGACAAGACTAGGTTCCCACATACTTCTACTAACATTCCATGATGGCCTCAATCAACAATAGTTTTAAGGCTCTTCCCTTTAGGCTTCACTCCAAACAAAATCACACTTCTCCCTCACACAAATAGATAGCTACAACTATGAATAGCTTGTTGTTTACTCCAAACCAAAATAACACTAGGACACCAACATTAACACTTCAACACTAGCTTGAACTTGGGAAAAAAGGAGGTTTATATAGGATGAATTGATAAGAGATGGATCCTCTTCTCATGGCAAAAGGTCTTATCCCTTGAGGTAGTTCCATCATTATAGGGGAAAGGAGCCCAAACTAACATCCTCGACCCCATCTAGAAAAACCATTTGCCAGACTTCCGTTACGAAGACTCTAGAGATGGAAGCTTCAGCTCTTAATTTAAAAAACTTTCCACAATAGGATAAGTGTGATTGGAACACAACTCAGTTGGTCCGGTTAGTGCTAGGGATAGTGCTAATATCTGCACATCAGCATGAGAAGGACAAGGGCCATTAGTGCTGGTCTTGTAAACTGGAAAAACAGAAGTTTTAGGGGAAATGGTGCAAAAGGGAACTGATCTGCTCATGAAGAGGGACACAATGGGAGTTTCTTCATGAAGGAAAAGCATGTGGAGTTTACTGTACAGGTCCTCTAGGATCAAGGAATGGGGAGTATAGGGACATTAACAAAATGTTGTGTAATAGATGCCCCCTAAAGCGTGAAGTCCGAAATAGAGTGAGGGATCAAATGCCTTATGAATCAGTGCGGGGAACCCTATCCTGTCGTCGGAAAACCTACAAGCAAGTACAGATACATATACATAACTGAGAACTCTATGAAATGATACATGAATTGTGGCATGGACGTAGCCACCCAGAGAATGATCATGTAAATGGATCCAGGTATGGGTGTATGCATCCATCAAAGAGGATCATAATGAAACAAAGGTATGGTCGTAGCCATCCAATGAAGGATCACATCTGATAACTCATGGTATGGTCGTTGTCATCCATCTGAAAGAGATATGCAATTCAACATAACCATGTGACGTCACTTCACAACTTGAACTTTTGTGATCTGAGTCTAGGGTCTTGCGCTCCAACACGACCCAATCAAAGTACAAATTATAACATGTGAATAGATGTCTTGACACCGAACATGCTAGAAAGTCATTTGATTACTAGCCAATGATGTAAACTATTAACAAGTGTGAGAGAAACCACCAATAATGATAATGGTCCTCAAGGTACTATCAACACAATTCATGAAATGTGAATAGAGGAACTAAAGTCGAACACCCTTAAAATCACTCGATTGAAAGACAATGATCTGAACTTGTCGTCGAGTGTGAATGTCATTAGGGCATGCAAGCTCTAAGGTACTGGAAGGGAGTCTCTCAGTCAACTTCTTGGATAATGAGCTCAAGTTGACGAGAAATGACAATGTTGAAGGAGGGCCATAATTTTTCCCACATCATCGACACGAGACGAAAGGATGTAAAATGATTTTGGGAAATACAGAGAATTAGAGGTAAGTGTAACTACAAAAGGTCAACTCTTGAATATATCGGCGCCACAACTGGAAGTTTGGCAGCTTTTGGATCCATGGGATCGGTGGTCATGATGATGTAGTATAAATCAAATAGAAGGCAAAAATGAGCAGCCCAACCCAGGAAGGCCAACGATACAAAGGAGGATATCCCAACCCGATACGAAGCAAAAAGTGTCATGTTCAAGAGTGAGCTTCTAACACAACTGATAGATTTCCAAACCCCCCCCCCCCCGCCACCATTTTTGGTAGGTACCCCAATTATTTTTAATCGCAAGCTTGAATGGGATAACATATGCTTGCTCTGTAAGTTCATCCTTCAGACGAATTTGACCTAGTAAGTTTAACAAGCCCTAGGAAGGAGAAGCTCATGTTCGTCATGATGACAAATCTGATGTTGTTTAATAATTTAACAAGTCCAAAAAATGTGTAACTCAGTATATTTTTCATGTTTAGAGAGTTTGAAAAAGACACGTAAAAGAAAACTCCACATGGTCCCTTTTCATACGTTTGTGTCTCTCGAGCCCGAAAAGGTAGAAAATGATACTTGAGAGAACTGCTTGACCATTTAAGTCAAGGAGTACCTTTTTCGTAAATAGTGCTGTTGAGTCTAAAATGCAGATGCAAATTAGAGTTTAATTTAATGTCAACCCGGGAAGGTAAACTTAGAAGTGCCTATCTAAAATATATAGATCTAGAAAGATTTCTAATTTGT